>JAZGTJ010000785.1:0-71093 GCA_036877575.1 Botia almorhae | reverse complement strand
ATAAATGGTTTTCACATTAAGGCTTGTATGGTTAACAGGCTGCACTTTGTCTTTGCAGAAGTAAAGCCAGGCTTGGGTCAAACCATGAATGCGGCATGAGAAATGGATTTACACATTTTTGAAAGATTGTATGTGGTGCTTTTGGACCATCTTTAATGACCATTTATTGCAAATCGTTTAGAAGTATGGATAAAAATGGATGTCAATGTGAAATTGTGCAATGATGAGTACAAACTGCTAAGGTCACGACCAGTGAAACTATATAATGGCATGTATTACCTGAGCACATTTTCTGTGCCTGTTTATATGCTTCACAATCTTAAGGCTCCAATTTTGATTCCTGGTGTCTTGCCAGTTTTTCCACAGGCAAAGCTTTAAATCCAGGTGGCATGATGGATCAGCCCAAGCAGAAGAAAAGCAAGTGTTTCTTTGAGGAGGGCAGATTTTTCAAGACTGAAAAATGAAGGTGGTGCTGGAATAAGACTTTCACACCTACTGTACCTACCACACATGGCTTTCACACATCAGATATGGCTTAGAAAGAAAGGCCAGATGAACACAAGTGTAAATGCATCATTTTAATATATAAGACACTAGGTTATATTATAATTGTCTATTGCTTTGTTCTCCCACTGTATTTCATGCATTTTATAATAAGAATGCTTTAGAGTTTTGATTTGATTCAAATAAAAAATGTGACTTGGTGACTGCTTTGTAATGGCTATAGCTTGTTATTATTGTTTACAATAAAATATGTATAAAACCAAAGACTTGCTTGTTTCTTTTTTGTATTTTAATGTTCTAAGAAGACAGGAAATATAGAAAATACTACGTATTATTTCTCCAGGTGTATTTACTGTAAAGTGAAGACCTGGTTCTTTATTCTAGTGCCATAGTGAGAATTTCATTTTCTATACATGCAGCCTGAATCAATCAATTTGATAATTGATAACTGATTTATCAAAACCAGTTTAAATGTATAAGCTATTTCACAATGTTAACATAAATTGCACAAGACAAAACTAGGTTTACATAAAATATCTTGTTCAAAAATATCTTGCTTTTGAAGGGCAGTAAGATGTTTAATGTTGGTAAGATGTTGGTTTATTAAAATCTGAAAAATACTTTAAAACAGCTCACCAGTCATGCATATTACAGTATTCATTTCATAATGCTCTCAGACAAACACTTGTCTTATGAAACTCAAGAAAAAATAGTTGTATGTCGCTGAATATTACAAAACAACCATCTTCATTTATACTGTATTTTATAACATCAGTTTCAACTAAGGATAAATAAGTTTAACTGTTAAATGAAAAGAAACAATATGTAAGTCAAATAAATCAAGCTTTGGACAGAAGTAGACATAAGAACTGGATTACTGATCTTTCTGATGTTCCTCATACTGGCGATTCTCTGGCTTCAGCTTTCAGGTGCTCCTGTGAGGCCCTATGTACAATTATACACACTATGTCTCTCAGAATCTCTTTTAGACAAATCTCTAGAAAGAAAACCTAAAACAATAAGAACCACAATATAATCATAGATGGAACTGTTGTAGGAAGTGTACAATTTTGCCATTAACCCATTAGTTTGCATTAAAGGCCACTGTGGCACAACAATTTTCTTATGTCTGTTTTGCACCTAGTTTTGATTAGTTTCTTTTTTCTACACAGTTATGACTCATCTAACTGCAATCACGTTTATATTTCTCCAATCCTTTAGAGAGACAGAGCCAGTAGTTAAGTAACATTTACTCAAATTCAAGCTTACTTAGCTATTATAATATAGTCAACAATATAGTCACTATATTGCCAAAAGTATTTGCTCATCTGCCTTTAGACACATATGAACTTAATTGAAATCGCATTGTTAATTCTTAGGGTTTAATATGATGTCGGCCCACCCTTTGCAGCTATAACAGCTTCAACTGTTCTGGGAAGGCTTTCCACAAGGTTTAAGAGTGTGTTTATGGGAATTTTTGACCATTCTTCCAGAAGCGCATTTGTGAGGTCAGACACTACTGTTGGACGAGAAGGCCTGGCTTGCAGTCAACCCCACACCATAATCCCCCCTCCACCAAACTTCACAGTTGGCACAATGCAGTCAGATAGGTACCGTTCTCCTGGCAACCGCCAAACCCAGACTTGTCCATCAGATTGCCAGATGGAGAAGCATGATTCGTCACTCCAGAGAACACGTCTCCACTGCTCTAGAGTCCAGTGGCGGCGTGCTTTACACCACTGCATCTGACGCTTTGCATTGCACTTCGTGATGTATGGCTTGGATGCAGCTGGTCGGCCATGTAAACCCATTCCATGAAGCTCTCTACGCAATGTTCTTGAGCTAATTTGAAGGTCACATGAACTTTGGAGGTCTGTAGCGATTGACTCTGCAGAAAGTTGGCGACCTCTGCGCACTATGCGCCTCAGCATTCACTGAACCCGCTCTGTCATTTTACATGGCCTACCACTTCGTGGCTGAGTTGCTGTCATTCCCAATCGCTTCCACTTTGTTATAATACCACTGACAGTGTCTGTGGAATATTTAATAGGGAATTTCACAACAGTACCACACTGGAATTCACTGAGCACCTGAGAGCGGCCCATTCTTTCACAAATGTTTGTAGAAGCAGTCTGCATGCCTAGGTGCTTCATTTTATATACCTGTGGCCATAGAAGTGATTGAAACACCTGAATTCAATTATTTGGATGGGTAAGTGAATACTTTTGGCAATATAGTGTAGCTTGGCTTTCAACATCGAATCCTTGTGGTTTCTTGTTTTGTAAAAATTTTTAAGATATGGCGGATGCAAATTTTCAAAACTGAGAAAGTCAAGTTGTCATCAAGGCATAAGACAGAAAAATCATACTCAGATTATTTTAGCCAAGTGGAATTGGAATTCAATGTTAAAAAATTTGGATCTTTGATTTAAGATTAATGAATTAAGTGCAAAATCTTAAAACTTTAAATGTTCATCAAAGCTGCCATCTTTTCTCACACTAAGCACACAAATAATATGGATGTAGCAGTTCATCTACGTTTCCTACCCAACCTCTCCACCCTTGCATGCTAATCAGAAGCTGCACCACTCAACTAACACATTAAACATTTAAAGTTTTAACATTCCATCCTCTTGCGTTTCCCTTCTTCTGAGCAGCTCACTACTGGTTGCTTTATGATGTCAGCCAGGTCTCTCATGTTGTAGTACGTGTTCTAGTACTAGCTTCTTAAAGGTAGAGAAGAGCATCTCCAGAGCCTTCTGCTTGTCAGCCCTTGTACTTTCTTTCTCTTCTCATATTCCACCTGAACAAAAACACTAAGGTGTCACCTCACTTTCATTCTGCCAACTTTCTTTCTCACTCCAAGCACACACACATTATGGCTGTGGTTGGACAAAGGTTTGTAATTGGTTGTAACAGCTTTTTCAAGCTTCTGGGACAAAGAGGTTTGGTAGATTATTCTTTCTGGAGCCTGTGAATAAAATATACATTACTAGGTCACATCAAATGCGTTTCACAGAATCAAAGTATTTACTGACTTTAACTTCATGTAGCTCTCACTGACTGCACGTCTGTACTCAGCTCATACCTTCAAGAGCCAGCTTGTCTTAAAACAGACATTAAATTCTGTTATTCATTACACAAAAATTAATAAAAAGGTTCACCCGAAAATAACAAGCCTGTCATCATTTACTCACTCTCATGCAGATTCAAATCCACATGACTTTTTTCTTTTGCGTGGAATGCAAAAAGTGAATTTTTACTTAAGAATATCCTAGCCATTGCTTTCTGTATAATGAAAGAGAATTGTGACTGGGTCTAACATTAAAGTGATCCATCTAATTTGTGCACTATATTAAGTCTTCTGGAGCCATTTTATTTATTTACGAAAGAAACAGAGATTTGTGTTATTTACTGATAATCTTTTCCTCTGTTAAAGGACTACAATGGAATAACTGTTTATGAACTATAAACATGGTGCATTAATGCCAAATACCATTGGTTAATTAATTTGAGAGCTAAATTAGAAGGGACAATTTCAGTGGAGTGGCCATAATATGACTTCAGAAGACTTTGAATATAGCACAAGTCCATTTTTAGGACACATTTATGGTGCTTTCTGGGATCTTGAAAGAGTCATTTCCTATTGACTTTCATTATATGGAAAATAGGTAGATATTACAATTAGACTATATAAAATGGTATAAAAAGAATAATAATGAACTAGTCAAACACTGCATGTTCACAGACCACTTTCACTTACACTTTCATGCAGTAAAAAGAACTGTCAAATCTAATTAAATTTTTCTGTGAGTTTTACCAAAAACTAATGGCTCCACTTGGCCCTCAACATTAACATACAGTACTTCAAAAGCAAGCACTGTTTAATGGAGCGTTGGCACACAATAAACCTCTTTCAAATTCAACTTGACAACTTACATTTTGTGATTCAGCCACAAGGTTTTTAAGCTGCTGTTCTGAAGTGTTTGGCTCTTGTTTAAACAGTAGTCTGGTCAACTTGCAATGAATGATGATTTTAATAAAACCCCAATGAGATTCTCTGTAGCCATTGCGGAACATTAAAGCAGATCTTCTGTCTGCCTGCTTCCATTTGTTGGCACGCTGCAATCTCAGCCTAATGGTAAAGTTTGCTACTATTGATTGTATTAATTGTACAGCAATGCCTGTAATACCTTGCGGTTATTGTCCCAGAGGCCTTTCAAGAGAGCAGAAATATTTTACTCACAAAATCCATCAGGGCACCACTAATGCGCATAATTACTGGCAATTATTGCAAGATGAGTGCTGAAGCACTTGTTTGAGTAACTTCATAAACACGCCCACCTGTATTTCACAACTCAAACAAAAGCATCAGGTTTGTTCACAATTACCCACAGGCTATGAAAAAGGGTCAATGCAATCAACCTGTTCACATCTCATCTGTGCAGTCCCTCCCTAAAGATCATGTGACCCCTGCATCTTACTACTGTGTAACATTACATAAGTATTTCCACAGGGATAATATTCAAATCAGCGGGCGATGCTTTAAAATGGGCTCTGAATGGAGCAGGAACGATTGGGGGCGCCACAAGTTGCTTAACCCAATAGTGGGCTGCAAATCCGCTGCTTAGATGATAGAGAGGTTACAAGGGGTTAGTCTTCCACCCCCTCACAGGAGCCCACAAGTTTGACTTCCATACAGGCAGAGAAAGACAGCAATAACATCCTCAGCCCTCATCAGGACACAGCCTCTCCACAACCTCCACTCTTACACACCCACCTGCAGCCAGAGTTTCAAATCTCCAGATGTCTTTATACGGCAGCAGAAAATCTCAAGTCTCTTCAATGCCTCAAGGTCTCTTAAGCTCATCACTCACTCCAGTCTCTGCTGATTTTTATCTACAACACACCTCACATTGTGCACTGTAAAATCCAGGCAGCTTTCTGCTTATTTTAACTACTCACTAGCACTTCTGCATTTCTAGTATTTCTGCAATTAATTTCTTTGTTACAAGTAGAATGTCAAAGTGATATCTTGACTAATACAGTATCAGCCTCATTTTTGTCAACACTGAAATTTGAAAGTGCCACAACACTGGGAAGATTTGTCAAAGCAGAATAACAGGCATAATCTTTATTGAAGGACTCAGAGGGAGTAGACAAAAAAAGATATGACAGTAAAATAATAATAAGACTCTTAATCATATGCCTCAGAGGCTTTTTAAATAATGTCTGTGGTACAATTTCTCCCTACTCTGTTTCTGTCAGCTCCATTTCCACACCTGTTTTGAGCTGCCGCATATGCTTTGAGCTGCCGCATGTTTTGAGCTGCATATGTTAAATGGAATGTCTGCAGACACTATGCACCGATAGTAAACATTTTGAAAAACAAGTCTTTTTTCTGGAGGCTGGCAATCTCACAGACTACATGGAATAAAGTTCCACTTGTATGAATATGCACATAAGTACTGGTTGTGAATCTAAATCCACAATGTTGCCTACATTTATTAATTCTATATTTGTCGAGACATCAAATTCTTCAGTGGAGTTTAAAAAGAATCTTATCCGTGTAGTTTGATATACATTTGCTTAGCAGTCCTCCGCTGATGAACAAAAATTAATTTGGGCCTATTTAAGTTGCACAAACAAGTGCACTAATTAGAATAAAAAGAGAGATAAGAAAAAGCAGGTCAGCCACCCACTATTTTCTCTGGCACAGTTAAACCCAGTTTGCAATTCAAATGCAGCTGAATAATCACAGTAATCACATGATGAAAAGCATGACTGTAACAGCTGTAATCAGTCATATATGACAATAATAAACTGTCACTGAATCTGTAATTGGATAGCGATGTTTATGGGTGTCATTTAGTTTTAAAAGTGATGGGGACGTTTTCAACGAGTTTTGAAGGGGTATGGGCCGTGTTATGTTGCTACAAGTAGTTTTAAGCTAAAAGTAGTTTTATCCTAAACATTTTAATATACTCAATGTCAGATTAAATGTTTTGATATAGTATATGTGATGACTGAGTTATTTGTAAAAATCTGACTTGATCCTGTATTGTTCCATTTTTTAAAAAGTCATCTTGTGGTTATAGCAACAGGTTCATAACTTAAAAATAATAAACCAAAATTGCAGCTCTACATCAGCAGATGTAGCCAAATTAGGTTGCATTTTTTTAATGATTTTATACTGAAATAAAAAGAGAGTTGCAAAAAAATGATGCAAGCTATGTGTGGGAGATCAATCATATTAAGTGTTAACAACATTCTAGTGGCAATTTCAGATTAATTTCAATGTGGAGATTGTACTACATTAAAAATTAATGGCAGCTAAAGTTGTGTCAAGCTAATTCAGTTTCTTTGCCAGGCTTCTGCTCCTGATGTCCTAAACAACACAAACACTGACTCAGATGCATCGTCTACAGTAGTAGTCAGTTAGTTGAGATGCCAACTTCACATGACATCATTCAGAAGTGATTGACAGGTTGTCATCTGCTTGTGACATCAATCAGAGATATGCCATAGTAATCCTGCTACAGTTTAAGGGCATACCTTTTTTTAAAACAGGCGAAGTCTATTAGTGACAGCCCACGTTAAGATTGGATTATGTTAAAAATATTAATTTTGGGATGTCATCCCTGGTTTATTTGGTGACACAGCACCATAAATCTTGAATTAATGTACAACACCATTAAAGACGCCAATTACTGGCTCAGTCTATTTGACTTTAAGGTTTATCCTTACCCAATAAAATGCTCCCTTCTGGATCTGCCATTCATCACAGATCACTGAGGTTGCTTTCTGCCAGAACATAGTACCTGAAAATAAAAGCAAAAAAAAAACCAACAAGAAGGCTACGTTCATCTCTTTTGAAATAAGAAGCAGCAAATATATTTACATAACTACACCTACACTGTACTTGATATGGCTCTTGTTTAGTAATAAAGCTGCCAATTGTCACCACATCACAGATATCCAAAGCAATGACTTAACAAGACACACACAAAAACATTATCATCTTCCTCTTCTCCTTTTTTTATTTGAGGGAGATCATTATGTGGGGGCCCTATGATTTGGCCCTCTTGGGGAGTTCATGTGCGGCCACCCAACTGAGGAGCCCTTTTATCAGAGGGCAGCCCCGCTAATTGCCAAACCAAAGTCAGAGAAGGCGAAGAAGTTGAAAGGTGATTAAATTCAGCCATCAGAGTGGAGGGCAGCGAGCAATGTGCTCTTCTTCCTGAGCTCCCACCACTGACGCAGTAGAGCCCACCCATAACACCCCTCCTCCTACTGCGAGTGTATACGCGTGTGTATGTGCGTTTGCGTGACTGTGAAAGGCTCAGACACTGCTGGCAAAGCACACTGCTCCCGCTCTCCATGCCAGCATCACTCAGCTGCGCTCCTGTTTGTTCCCCCGCCCGCTCACACACACGCTCCCCACACACTCCGCCAGGCTGGGTGTGAGGAACGGCATGGAATGGAATCTCAGAAGGATGGAGAGCGAACTGAGACAGATCAACCCTGACTTGCTGCAGCCCAGCAAGAGCTTCAAGAAACCTTCCTCTGGCACCATAACCATGAACGTGGGGGGGTACCTGTACACAGCCCAGAGGCACACCCTGATCAAACACCCTGGCTCTCTGCTGGAGGAGATGATCAGTGGGAAGAAACCCGTGGTGCATGTGGACTCCATGGGCAACACTTTTATTGACCGTGATGGCCCCATCTTCCGGCACATTTTGAACTTTTTGCGCTTGGGTGAGCTGGTCCTACCCGACGACTTCAAGGAAGTGGAGCTGCTCCGGCGTGAGGCTGACTACTACCGGCTGAGCGATCTGACCCAAGCGCTGCAGGACTGGGAGCAACAGCAGGCCGTGCAACGTGAGCCCTCCTTTTTGGAGGTGACAGACAACCATGAGCGCTCACATGGTCTGAGGGTCTACTGTAGCGACAGCACATTCATCGAGAAGGTGAAAAATCGCCTGGTACAGATCTCCAAGAGCCGGCTGGATGGCTTTCCGGAAGAGTTTGAGGTGTCATCTAACATCATCCAGTTCAGGCATTTTATCAAATCAGAGCAGGGCTCTCGGCTTGTGTTGAAGCAGGACAGCACGTTTTTATGTACACTAGAGTGTCTGAAGCTGGAGACGGTGATGCTAGCTCTGAAAGGAGGCTTTCGTCTTCTTACCAGCCTAGACAGCAGCCGTGGATCAGTGGTTCAGTGTGAGGCTCTGCATTTTGTCAAGTGACCCAACCAGAACTGTCACCACTAAATACATGACCTGCTGAAAATCATCACATCAACAAACACCAGCGTTCTCAACCGAAATCCTGTTCTGGAATATTCCACTCAGCTTCTGCATTACACACTATTGCAAACAGCCTTGATAAACAAGAGAGATTATATGTATTGTGGATTTGTTTACCTTTGTTTTCATTTTGTATATATAGCTACCTTCTGTTTACAAGTCGCTTTTACAGAAAGAGGTAGAGTCTGTACTGTACATGATAATACTTTTGAGTACTTTGGAGTTAATAGGTTGAATGCAAATGCAATGATCATTACATCCACAAGCAAATTTTGTGATTTCTGGTAATGTGAAAAAGTGTAGTGAGGTTGTAATTTTGAGTCTGTGAATGTTTTCCAAAATAAAGCCACAAATTAACTCATTTAAAATACTGTTCAAATGTTTATGTTCATAAAAAAGACTGATTCATAATGTAGGTGATAATCTAGACTGCAACACTGTATAGGGCTTTTTCTGTAAACCGTGATAAATCTTATGGCTGTGCAATGTAACTTGACAAATTACAGTGGGCTGTATAAATATAGCTGCATTTATTTTTGTTCCCTTTTTGCAGTACACAGTAGCCTGTAACATATCAACATTGTCCTAAATTAAACATTTGCAATATTATGCAGCAAAATGTGACCTAAAGAGCTTTTAATAGTTTCCTCCAGCATTGATCCAAATTTTTAAGGATAAGAGAAAAAGTTTAGAGCACATACATCTATCACAGATATTTAGTATGTGCGCACTTCCTAGTAAACACAACATGATACAATTCTTCTGTATACGCAGTAGGCCAAACATTTAATGTCTACATAGCAAAACGTGTCAATCTAAAAAATTGTAGTAGTTAGAGCCAAGAAGATACGTGGGAAAATACTGACTTCAGAATAGATCAGTCACCATGTAAATCTTGCAACATTCAGATAGCTGCACACAGTCAAGACAGCTGAGTAATTCTGAAAACAGCTCTGTTTGGCACACAGCTAAAATCAGTTACAGTTCTAAGTTGTTTGTTTCGAAGAGAGGCAAAGGCAGACATATGGTTACACTCACTTTGGATTAGCCAACATCTCCACACACTAGTATCCATCTGTTTTCATAGAATCTGTCAGGCGCTTAAATGCGATCTCCCACAAAAAATGAATCAGAAGCACATTTCTGACACAGGGTAATGGTAACATCTTCAATCTCCACAATTTAATATGTGGACATCAAACTAGGGTCCCTTTTAATTGCAGATATCA
Source organism: Botia almorhae (assembly GCA_036877575.1). Classification (NCBI taxonomy): domain Eukaryota; kingdom Metazoa; phylum Chordata; class Actinopteri; order Cypriniformes; family Botiidae; genus Botia; species Botia almorhae. The sequence goes on along the minus strand of JAZGTJ010000785.1, from coordinate 61,049 downwards.
GTCATTCATTTTTGATGAGACAACAGCAGGGCTTATTAGATGTCATCTTTGGCTGATGTGTTTCTAAACGAGTGCCAGCAGGGGAATGGAAACCTTGCTGGTGCTGGTAAGAGGAAGCATTTATTTCAAATGGAAGAAAGCCATTACCAGCTGAAATATTCATGGATAAGTCTTACATTCAATTGTTGCCAGGCAAATGAGCCTCCTACATAACACAAAAAAGCCAAAGATTGTCATCATGTGCTCCCAAGGGGGCATGATTAATGTCCTCTTCTCAATTTGTTTAGAATTAATGGTCAGGCTAACATGGGACTACAAGCACTTGCATGCCCTAGAAGACTAATTTCTCAGCCGCAGACAGAATGACAAGAGGAAATAATGAAATTCCTTGTTGTTCAAAGTGTGAGCTTGAATTGAGGCACACTGCTATGTTAGAACTATGAGAAACGGGCACAAGTCAAGGCCACTTGTAAAAGGAAAGAGCAGCTGGGGCAAAGCAGAGTTTTAGAAAGAGATGGAGAAAATCTTTAATAAAACAAAACAAAAGCAAATGGCGTTAAAAAAACAGTTCAGATGAGCAGCAAAAGTACAAGGATTTTCGTAACATCTATTATCGCTAAGGTTCAGATGACAAAATTGGTCTAAAAATACAAACATTTGTCACCAACTGTTAAGTACAGTGAAATAAGGTACTTTTGTGAATAGTAATCTTGGATTGCAACTCCTAGTGTTTGATATGCTAAACAAGCCTAAAACAGCTTTACATTTCTAGCCATATGAAATTGATAAAAAGAATTGACTACCTTTTCTACCCCCAACATTCAGCCATGGTTGCTATGGTTACATGACATTTCAGTTTAGAGTCACAGATAAACCTGTGTATAAAGAAAATATATTTGAAAACATGAAAGTCGTCTACCTGACGACTTTTGAAAGTGGTCATCTTTCTGGTCTAGCTTTAACCTGGCAACAGGCTTTAAGGTTTGTGTCAATCAAATCAAGCTGGCTGTTCAACCTATTGTCGTGAAGGACTTTGAGCAATTAACAAGCAATAAAAAATCAAAGTCTCAACAGCTCCCCCACACATCAAGGCACCTGGTACCTACATCACTGCTTTCTGAGAGACTGGCGGCTCTCAGAAACACACATGCAATTCTCTGAAAACCATTAACAGGTCATTTTTTCTCTTAAAAAAGGTGTTATATAATAAAAGGATATAAAAGAGAGTGAGGGGTTACATTTTCTATTTAGCAATGATAAACCAAACTCTGCCAATACCGCCCTTTGCAACATAAATCAATGAACTAAAAGTCAAGTACACATTTTTCCTGAAGAATCACATGTATTTGACCAAAGGCCATTAAAGGCCTATATGCCTTTGATAAACAAACAAACAAACAAACAAAAAACTTCCTTCTGCCACATAAACACACAATAACATAATCTCTTTGCTTTAAACAGCTCAATTAATACAAATATCAAAAAAGTGGGTTCATGCCTTGCATTACCCAAGATAGCGATTCTTATTCTTGAGTAATTCAATTCATAACTTACTGAGAGAAAACAAAACTGGCAGCTCTCCACCCCCAAAAAAAGCTTTTAACTGTACAAAGGCAGAGCCTCTATTCATGGCCAACTTCTGTGGCTACCCTGTTGCTTAGCAACCACTTAATCAATACCTGGGGCTTGTGAGCACCAAGCAAGTGACTGAAAAAAATCATCAAGTGAACAAAAGCGGCAAACACAATGATTTCAGTTCCACACTAAGCCTTGTGTGAATTTCAGTCAGGCTGCAATTATTATGTTCTACACTGCTATATAGCGACCTTCAGTGAACACCATTGAACGCCACAAGTTTACAGAATGAAACATTAAGCTCCTGGTGGACCCAGGTTCTTTATTAGCTTTTTCTTCAAATGCTTAAAAAATATTCATAAAGTTAGTAATGAACTTTTGCCAGTGCCAATATCTAGCAAATACTGTGACCAACAGTCAATTTAGTGCCCAATAAATAATTTAATAATAGCAAATCATTCATACACAAAATTGCACTTATTTACCAAATATTTACAAAATCGTTAAACTATACATTACCATGTAAAAGTCATTGGCCAATGCCAATATTTCCAAAATAGCCTGATAACGGACGATACTTCAGCTTGGTTGATATATCAACCTATTTAAATAATGAGAAATTAGCCACAACTGTCCACACAAGTTCACACATCCACAAGTTCACTCAAAAATAAAGATTTCATCATAATTTACTCAGCCTTATTTTATCACTTATATTTGTCTATTTCTTACAAAAAGCAAATATACAAAAATACAAAAAGTATTGTTTTGACTTAAGACTAAGTCAAATGGATCACTTTTATGATACTTTGTTCTTTTCTTGTCATTTACAGAATGACCCCTGTTCATGTTCACTTTCATTATAAAGAAATTATAAGGGGTATACATTTGACAGCTTCTATGACTATATTATCTTCTGTGGCTATTTTCATGGCCAAATCCAGGTTAAAATACAATTAAAAGTAAAAAAAAATAAAAATACATATAAGACATTAAAGATTAGAAAATCCAAGGGGGACTGTGGACTGATATTTACTTTTCAAGTGTTTATGTGAGAAATAAAGCCACGCAGTTTTGAGTTAATGATGAGTTAATAATGACTGAATATTTATTTTTGGATGATTTCTTTAATATTTAATGTAGATCTCCAACAGAAATATGTCATAATTATCCTAGTCAAATGCCCTAGTTAAAGTCTTCTGTAATAACAATTACAGTGTCAGAGTGGATGGCTTCATCATTACACTCACCTGAACTCTCTGTAAAGACAGCGAGGGTCTGACCCCCCACCATCCGTATGGTGAAGGAATGTTCTCTGGGAACCTGCACTGATGAAACCTTCTCCCAAGAGTTCGCAACAACCATCAGATCCTCATTCAAACTGATAAACACCTAAGAAAATAATCAATCACTCTCTCCATAAACAAACACACATCAAAAGGTTTCTCTCCCCAACCCAGTGTCAGAAAGTGTTCTGATCATATAAAATATGTAAATAAAGTGACAAGTTGTAAAAAAAACTTTCCTTTAGCTCTAGAAATTGTAGAGACACATTGTAGGAAAAAATAAACAGTTGCGAAAATAGAGCTTACTTCCCAGTTTTAATCCAGATGCCTTTGTATCCAAATATTTGGGAACCTAAGTAACTGTGAACAAGTTAAACAAGTTTCCACTAAGAGTTCACTGTTTATGGGCAAGTATGTATTTGACACCCAAAACTCCAACATAGTATTGCATTTGAAAATATTCTAAAAATAAGTGCTGCAACACAGCGTTGGGATGTAGCGGGATGATTGCTAGGGTGTCACTATGTTGTTGCTAAGGTGTTTTAGCTCGTTGCTGTGCATTTTAACACACCTCATGACCTTGGTTTATAAAAGGCAAACACGATGTGATGTAGACATGCTTCTTTAAATCGTAACCGTCTGAGAGGCTTATACCTGCATATACCCCCATCTAGTGGCAATTTAAAGAAATTTGATACTTTTATATCATAATATTAACATACAGCATGTTACATCTATTATGCTACATGTGCTACATGTCCTCACAAATGGGCTAACTAATATATTTATTTTAGTCCTCTATTTTTATATATTTGAGTTTTTAAGGCAATTTGTCCTATGGGAACTACAAAATTCCAAATCAATATTATTATTATAATCCATAAGTTGTTGAACGAATTTTAACTCGTCTTAAACTTGTAACTGTAAATAATTAGTTAACTAGAACCTCTTACTTTCCCCCCAAAAAAGGCAATGTTAACATTTTGTTACGATTTCATTGGTGAAGTAAAGTTTCATGAGACAACCACCAGGTGAAGCTGTTTGACCTTCTTTCCACAGTTTCCATAGTCCTCAAATCTCAGAACGTTACTAAAGGCTTTAAAATCAACACAGAAAACTCGTTTTGTGATTTTAGTAATTATAAGTGCAATCAAATTGGAGAGGAGACTTGTTAATTTGCTAAAAGACAAACTGAATCTATTTTAAACAATTATTGTAAGAAGAGAAGTAAACCAAAGAAGACATATACTACAGAAACGTTTTAAAGTATTTTTGTCTAACATTCAAAGAGGTTGTGTTACTTTTTTTAAATAGTTAATTATATATGCCAAATGTTTTAACACTTAGCTCTTAGCTCACCATAGACAGGTGGTTTACACAAAGTGAGGTTTTCAGGGGCTAAAAAGCTTTCTTTTCACCACCAAGTTCATTTTTCATAAGAATTCAAGTCTTTTCTGACACAAGGTCCACAAAGATTATTCGCATATTAGAAAGTGCTGAAAGTAGGGAGGGTGACCTTGCTGTCCTTGTCAGAGACACCAGGACAGTGGAATGAGCAACAGTTGTTCAGGCAGTTGTTATGTAAGTTTGAAGACTGGACATTTTAGGATCACTATGAGTATAGTATAGTGTTTAGTATATAGTGAGTATAATAGTTAAACAATTATATTTAAAACACTATGTGAATAAGTCAACAAAACATTAAGCATACTTAACAAAGAACATGAAAGGAATTTGTCAGGTTTGCAAGGAAAAATTATGTCACTTACCTTGACTATTCACAAACTCCATAAATACACTAGCTAATGTTAGTAAACTTGTATAACCAGCTTAAGTATGCTTCACGTTTATCAGTACCTGTTTGTACAATTAAGGGATTATTTATCATCATCATAATTTACTTTTATTTAGGTTTTTTTTTGCTTGGACTCTTACAAAGTCTCCTGTTTGAGATAATTTTCAGACACTGCATCCTGGGCCTCAAACAAATGAAAAGCACACTGTGGAAATCTCTGTTGTTGATTTTATGTGCATGCTTTGCATTAAAATAGTTGCAAGTGAAAAATGATTCTTTAGCAAGCAATACTGTTTAAAATTGTTAAGCACTTGCTCTTACCTACAACATGCAGTTAAGCTTATTAGCTTGCACATCAGGCACTCAGTGGGTGGTTTTATTTATTAAAAAGACAAATCTAATTCAAACAATTATTGCTGTACTTTAACAATGCACTCAGTAATTTTTCCTTCATTACAAACATTTTAATTAATTTAATTTTTTTAATCATGTTCACTCACATAAGATGAAGATGCTATATCAACTTCTGTTTTATTTTACATAAAGCAGGTTGTCTCGTGGAAGATGACATTATAAATATTCATAATGACGTTTTCATTACCATTTCCGCCCTCTCTCTTAGCCCTTTATATTATAGAACCCATTGAAATGGGTTAATGAGGATAGTTTTATGTGTGTGTATGCTTAATAAAACAGTTATTGAAACAGGAAGGAGCAGTACATATTGCATTTTTTTAAAAAGCTAATAATCTTTACAACCGTGCACCATGATTCACTGCTTGCTAGTATTACTAGATAGAGGCAGAGATTTTACTGGACAAAAATATGGATATGCCCACAAGTCAAAAATGAGTCACCTATTGTAACAAAGCCAGCAAACAATCAATAAACAGGCTCGAATAATGGTGAATAATGGCGAACAGTGCAATTCAGGTGAGACAAAAACAAAACATGTAGGCAGGCAAGGGTCGAGGCAGGCAGCAAACAATCAACAATAATGTCCAAAGCAAAACCACTAGGCAGGTAGCAACTGATTAAAAACGATAAACAGTCCAGTTGGCGACGGGAAAGCAGTCCGCGAAAGCAGTCTGAATTGTAGCTCATGGCAATACAAGACATGACACAACGTGTGGTTCCAGGCTTTATAGTCCAACTGATTGGAATCAGGTGCCAAACAGGAAGTAACCAGGCCTGGGTATGGGGTCATGAGAAATGTAGTCCGAGAAGGAAGTTAGTATTCTGGCGATGGTTCCCTCTGGTGGCCGGAAGGAGGCGGAGGAGCAACCTCCTCCGTAACACCTATACTTGAAATTTTTGCTCCTGTTTTCATAGAAGAGAAATACTTTTTAAACACAAATATCTACTAAAGGTTAGTTACTATTATATTGCTAAACTTAACGACATGTTAACTCCAAACGACAAATGAATGAATCCAACCATTCAACTCTGATTTAACAGGGCCCTCAACCTGTTCATTTTTCATGCTGTTCATGCTCTTGTGCTTCTGTGTAAATGCTCTCTTGATTTGTGAAATGAGCACTGTAGGTGTGCTGTCCTGTCTGACAGTTTTCCCCATCCTTTAATAGCTGACCCTTTTCAAAGCCTGCACAACATTGTCAGATTCACAAAAACATTTAACATTTGACTGTTAAAATAAAACATGGTAAAAATACATTTCAGTTTCCTACTGTTTGTATAATTAAAAATTGAAACCTTTAATTTAAGACTTTGTTACACAGAACATTCATGCTAAAAGGTGCATGTTTTAATAAGTGTTTACAAAATGAAAGCAAACTCCAGTGTATAAATTGTCCATTATTGTTCAGGAGCACAATAGCTCTCTGTGTTTTTGTTGTGGAGTGCCAGTGATTTAAAGCTGCTGACAGCACCAGACGCTTACATTGCAATCAGCTCTCACTGGCTCTCTCTCTCCAAAATTTGTATGGATAGAAACAGCCTGTCTGCCTAGTCTGGACATTGGGGCACACACCCATTTTGGTACTGTCAGACCCAATTCCTCATACCTAATGTGTTACAATACAATCACTCACTCAGATCATTCCATTCCAAATATAGGTGCATGGGTTTGGCAAAGGCATAGGGATGTGTCAACTCTTTCTACAGGGTTGACACACAAGTTTATAAGTACTTGATTTATAAATGACAAGATGACGTGTCAGACAGTTTGGGGCCTTGTCATTATTATCACTGTCTGTATGTGACATCACACACTGATATGACACACAGTTTGTTTTTTTGTTATTTGATATTACAATTTTAACATAATAACATAATAAAACATCTGTTGTCCTAAACAGCAAAGAGGCCTATATGGTTAGTATAATATTAGTGTAACTCAGAAAGTGAAAATAATAATTATTTAATAAACAAACAATTATTTAATAAAAAAACATTGTGGCTTTGAAAACGAACGTCACATGTATTTTGATAAAAACTGTAAATATGCTATCTATTATTCTTATCAATATCTTTTTCTGACTATGAAGCTGATACCTTTAATACTGACTTAAATTAAATTAAAGATTAAATAATACAATTTTTTTTCAATGGTTATCTGTTACCTTCAGTTTTACTTAGCAGCTGTAGATGTCTACCTCTGCTCCTGAGGATCCACAATTCTACATAGTTTAGTTCCAACCCTGCTTCAACACACCTGTCTGTAATTGTCATAAGGAGTGTTCCAGTCAACAGGGTCTGTATGTGATCAGTGAAGTGAAGTCCACTATATTGATTCATTTAGAATGCCCTGCAATGTCACCCAACACAAACAGCCTAGGAGTCATAAAGATTTGGTTTTGGGTATGATACTAATATGCACATATAAAAAAAACAATCATAATTTAGTGATGCAATGTTAGTTGTGATGTTTAACATCAAAGTTTTCTTTCATTACTGCTATGCTTTTTATTTGTGAAAACCTGCACACCTGAGAATAATTAAACTATATTAAAACACAGGATACTCCTGGCATAATGGAAAATCAATAAATGTATACATATATCTTTTTCAAACAACAGAGCTGTTCTGTCTGGTACAGCTGCCCAAGGCTAAATATAGCTGGACATGCTAGTCAGATAGCGCATGAGGCAAACATAATGTCTAACATAAATGACATATTCTGACACTTAAACTATAAGTTTTAACTCCATATAGAATAAAAAGACTGAATAATTCAAGTTTATTAACACTGTAAACATTAGACATTACAAGTTTATAAACATTATAAAGACAACAGCCTTTGAAGGAAAACACATTAATAGCAGACACACAATTTATTTTGTGTAGAACTGTTGTATTCTGGTCTCAAACAGACGTTACCAACAATCAGTTTGTGTTGAATAGTTGAGTTAGGGCATATGTGTTTGGTTGTTATTTTCTGTCTTGATTTTCTTGTTGTTGTTGAGTTTCCACCATACACTTGGCACCAATAAGATCCTAAGTCCACATCAAAAGTGTTTTGTTGCAAATAAAACACTTTTTTGCAATATTCCAGGTTTGTAGGACCCTGCTAACCATCATCAATGTGGTCTTTTTTCTTTTCATCTTCAATGTCAAAAAATTACTGCAATCTTTCTATATTAAATTACAATAATACATTTGGCACATAGCTTTAAGATCCCACATCTGATTTAAAACATTTTGTAAGATAAACCTTCTCAAACATGTCAGCCTTGGAACTCAAATCAACGTTTTTCAGTTTTGTCTCGCGTTTGCTTTACTCATTCAGTGTCGTATAATAATACCTTCAGCGGACAAATGTGTTATTCTGAGACTGCCGTCACGGCACAGTTACTAACGGCTATTATAAGAAAACATCCCTCACCAATACAGCTGGCTTTTTTGTATCGTGCGCTGCTTTTCGGAACTCTTCGTCAGCCGTCTCTAGGAGACGCACCCTCCCTTTTCCACCACCCTTCGCCCATGGTCCCTAGCCCAGACTCTCGGCTTTATGTCTGGCCGCTGTGAACGAGAACTGCCATGCGCGGTCGCCATGTTATCGCATTCTCCTCCCCCTTTCGGGCGACTAGTCACAGGCTGATAGCACTAGCACAGGCTACATTACAAGGTGGCATCTGGTGAATAGGATCAGACAGGGAAAGAGCCCTTCCAATCACACTGGACTAAAACAAAAGAAACCGCGGAATGGAATAAAGTGGGACGACGCGGAGTCGCTTGGTTTCTCTCTGTCATCCGACACCGGCTGAACGACTTTGTTTCGTGTCGTTTTTGTGATACGGTGACCGCGATTTAACAATTCAAAATACGCCTGGCAGTTTGAACTGATGGGGAGAGACCGTGTCGTTGTATCGTTGGATGTCGACCGCCCTGCTTTATTGCGGCCGTCTGCAGCTATTTTCTCACGTTTAAACTTGACATATGATGTGTTGAATTGTGTGGTAAGGATATACATTTAAAAACATAAGCTGAAGCAAATCGCTGTCGGCTACCTCGCTAGCGACTGTTAACATAGCATTGGCATTAGCCTGCTCCTCATGGTGGACATTTAAATACACCTCAAGTGGCATTATCGTGGTTATCATATCGGAAAGTGCTGGTTTTATGTGGAAATTACTTAAAGTGCTTAAAGTTACTTCTGAAAAAGAGCTTGTCAACACGGCTGTTCTTTTGAGCTGTATTTATACCTCTGCCAGAGACTATCTAGAAATGAATCACCACGACCGATCTCGAGATTCTGCCGGTGCCCGAAAAATGGTTTATCCGTTGAGTTTACCCCGGCAGGAAAGCAACAGCACTGTGGGTGGTTCTTCTTCATTGACAACTTCGGGAGGTACCAACCTTAACAGCAACAACTTGATATTAGGGGATGATTATTCACCACCAGTGATGATTCACTCTCAAACACCGGCCACATCCTCACTTGGGCCTCAGAACCCTCCTCAGAGCCTGAATATTCCCCCCACAGCAGTGGCCCAGATGAAAAAGAAAAGTGGCTTTCAGATCACTAGCGTTACCCCTGCTCAGACATCTGTCAGCACCAACAACAGCATTACAGAAGACACTGAGAGTTGTGATGACTTGGACGAATCCCACACAGAGGATTTATCCTCCTCTGAGATCTTGGATGTATCTTTTTCACGGGCTAACAATGCAGGAGGAGCAGAGAGGAGCTCCTCTGAGGAAACGCTAAATAACTTGCATGAGGCGGAGACTCCAGGAGCAGTGTCACCCAACCAGCCACCTATCCTCACCCAGGCACACCCACAAAGCACTATGGTTAATGGATCTGTTCACTATCATCATCATAATCACGGACAACATCCTAATTTATCTGTAAAAGCCCATCCTACTGCACTGAGTGCTGGTGGGAAGCAGATTGGAATACCTTTGGGTACTCCAGTGACATCTGCTGTGACCTCAAGTTCTGGAGCTTTAGTTAGCACAGGCCAAAAAATGCCTTTAAATGTGGTAGGAATTATTGAGAATGACACTGGTTGTGCCAACAGAGGCATCGGTCAGCCTTTGGTTAATGTTGTCTCAGGAACTGGAATGATCGCTGTGGCTTCAGATGCCACAATTAGTCCTATACCAAGTAATGTTTGTATCTTAAATTCTGCTGGTGTGCCAGCTTTGGGTGACATAAGTAGTACAAATAGTAGCAGTGTAAATTACTCCCCTGGATTGAGTAGTGTTAGTAACCAAAATATAAACTTGACACAGAACCAGAGTAGAATAATTGGTGTGGGAATCACCATGGCAACCACTGGTACCACTCTTTCTTGTATTTCATCAACTGGTGGAGTGCAGGTGGGGCCAGCGGTCATTGGCCAGCATGCAGTGCCTGCCTGCTCTGTCCCTGTGTTGAATGCCCAGCCTCAGGCCCAAGTGCCTACCCCTGCCTCCACCAGCTCACGTTTCAGAGTGGTTAAATTGGACTCAACCTCTGAGCCCTTTAAAAAGGGTAGATGGACGTGCACAGAGTATTATGACAAGGAGGCCCCGAATGCAGCATCTTCTGAAAATGCCCCCAGCACGCGAACAGTGGAAAGCATCCGCCAGTTCATGCCTGAAAGTGCAGTGTGCCCAGAGAGAGAGTCTATTGGTGGAATCTCTGTCAACAGCTCAGCCAGCCATCACACCGAGAGCCTAGTCAGTGGGGAGACCGGCGGCCCCTCAGCCGTACAGCAAACCTTCAAGCATCCCCCCACTCAAATGCATGACTACTCAGCTCCTAATGTTCTTCTGTCTCATATGCAACCTCAGAACATAATGCATGCACATGTTAAGACTAATGTAGGATCCCCAATGCCAGCGAGCATTCAACAACAGGCCACAGCAACCATAGGAGGATTGCAGACTACTATTGGGCATTCATCTACATCTGCTCCTATGCCTAAACTGACATATGCCCAGGCAGCACAATCCTCTCCTGCTCAAGTTCTGCCTGTGGTTACCCAGCAGCAGATAGGCTACCCACCTGCACAGCAGCCAGCTGCACCAACCCAGGTAGCACCAGCCCATGTTAACCCCTTAAGCCAGGGAGGCAGTGTGCCAGCCGACTTTCCTCAGTCCAAGCAAATCATCAACACTGTGGCACCTGGATCACAAACACTGCCCCAGCTGCCTGCATCCATCCCACCTGTAACAGTGTCTGGGAATGGTCAGATTATAACTTCACAGCAGCCTGTGCAAACTTCTGCTGCTCATCCACTTCCTCAAAGTCTTCTACAGTCACAACAAACACCCACCCCTCAGGTAGTCCGAGTGTCCACTGGTGGCATCATGCCTCCGCTTGTGCAGTCTGGGACCAGCCTCATACAGCAGACCCAGGGGCAGCAGCTCACCTCTCAACACTCTATGGAGCAATCACAGCTTGGCAGTCAAAGCTGTGGAACCCAGTTTGTCCCGCCCGTAACCTCTAGCCTGCCCACATCAAGCTTGCCTCCTAACATTCAGAGTGATCCTCAGGCCAGTGTGCTCCAAAACGGCTCTAAGGAGGCAGGACCACAACCTGCAGTTAGCACCTTGCCCTCGGTGATATCCACACAGCTCGAGGATGCTCAGCTTCTTCTGTTACAGCACCAGTCCCCCCTGACACAGCCCAAGCCAGCTGGTGATGGTGCCTCCCAGGCCAACAGCACTCGTGTTCCAGAGGGGAACAGTGGAGTCAATGCCTTAACTGCCTCAGCCGGCCTGCTGAAGAGCTTACCTGTAGATGGAGAGGAAGATGGGTAAGATTCATTTTTTTTTGTTTTTAAAAGAAAACCACACGTTGAATTTCTCATTTATTTGCTTTGTTTAAATGTATATTTTAAGTAAATTTATTAAATACTAAAATTTTATGCAGTAGGTGTTTAGAGGTATGGTTTAATATAGTCATATAAACAAATTATGGCGTCCATTAAACGTCACAACAGAGCTATAGGCTTGCTCAGGAGAGCTAGAGAAGTGTAGTTTTAAATATAACACCAAAAAACAGAAGCTGCTAAACTGTTCCTGTAATATCACAGAGACAGAAAAACGGTTGTTTTGCTTTAAAAACCAGAGGGAATCTAATAATGAGTATTTTATAGCTTGCCTCAAAAGCTGATTGTCAACTTTGTTTTGTAATTGGTTTGCTTAAAGTTCAGATTTAATACAAAGATCTATAAATACAATACAATAGAGATATATAGTGACAGTCTTTTTTAACTGTGGTGGTGTCTTTTTATAAGTGTACAGCAGATGAACATAACTGCAAATGTTTTTTCATGTGGTCCCTGTCAGTTGCAAGAAAAAATGCAGAAATTAGCTACAGTCCGGTCCTCTTGGTTTTTGTTTTAACACTGCAGAGCCAAATAGTAACCTAAATATAAAACAAAAAAAATTTGCAATTAAATGTCTAACTTCATCATTAAGATTGCAATACATGCACAAACATACGATTAAAGGCACAATATGTACGGTTTTTGTATTAAAGTATCAAAAAAACAACACTTGTGCAGTGTTATATATTTTGGTAAATTGTGTACTTACATTATTTCAAAAGTTTTTGTAAATCCAGGGAAATTCGCCATTTTAAATGGTACACCATGCCAGGTCACTTGTCACCTGTCAATGACGTAATATCCGCATTATGCAAGGTTTCCACTAGAAACCATGGCAACACAGTTGGACAGATTCAGAAGTATTGTTTGTATAGCACGGCCCTCTGTTGTTAGTTTGTTTACTTACAACAGACCACTATTATTTATTATTTTTTACAGCAGGTTCAGTGTATTATATGTAGGTTATGCTAATGTAACTATACAATTAATATTAAACTTTGTACTTCGGTAATTAACGCTGTTTATCAAGTCTAGTGAACATGCCTATGGCAGTGTAATTAAGTACAGTATGTGTTACACATAAATAGTAAGCTGTTTTGCAAACACTTTGTTGAAATAATGTAATTAAACATACAGGTAATAAAACTGAATTAATTTGCGAATTCCCTGTGATTTGATTTTTATTGTTTCTGGATGGTAAAGACGACATCTCATTGGTCCACACAGCTCCTTCAAAGCATCAAAGAGCTTTGCCTTTATTATTATTTTTAAAATGTGACCTTTAGTGAGGAAAAGTACATATTGTGCCATTAAGACGTGAAATATGGTGTGAAATATGTTTGCAGATGTAAAGATTTATTTAAGGCAGTGCAGATTAAACAGACAGGTATGTTTATAGTGTACTACATTTATGAGTTTGTCTAAAATGAAGTAGTGCCTGACGGAGCTTGTCTAACAGATGTCCTAAGGATGACAGAGAGCTTGGTTATCTGACACGACACTCCTTAATCAAACACATTGTTTTGTCACAGTGCATATTTTTGTGGCACTACTTGTTTAAACCAGGTGTTAGTCATAATCATACAGAAGTGTCTTCTTTTTTTAACTGTATGACATGTCAGCTCACAAGCATTCATTTATTTTTTTAGACTAGATTATATCAGTGCATCTGTATGGTTAAAGAACAATCATCAGATCATCTTTGGCACTGAGGTCACACTTTTATTACAGAATTGATCTCTGGTTTTCAGTTCTTCCTTCCTTCCCTTACTACTTCCTTCAGGGCAACCATTGGATGACTTAAAATGTTTAAAACAAAGACTAAAATATAGGTCTAGTAAACGTCCACATAAAAATATTCTGCCCATTTAAAAAAAATATTTTTTTTTTTGCTGTAGAAGCACTTTTGAAACATCTGTGTCATAATGCTGTCATGCATATGATAATAATGTAAAGCCATTCTTTAGGAAATGTATACCAATTATAAAGCACATTATAATAATCATAATATTCATGATGTGACCATGATTGTGGCCTGTATCTGCAAAATCATTGTGGAAGTATCTTGTATATTATTATTGCCTAACCCTAATTTCTGCAAAGGAAAAATAAGTTGTTAATGTGAACTTGGCATACTGACATTTTTCTGTGCTTATGTAATTAGGCAAAGAACAACAGCTTGGCCATTACAATAATTAATATCCTTATTAATGTTTAAGCATGTGATTGACATGAGGGGGAGGACTGTTGGGCCAATTTTCCTGTTGGGTTATGTGTAATGTAGCTGTTTATAGTGATGTGTGATGTTTCTGGTGTGGTTGCGTTTGGGTGTAGGACAGTAGAACAGAGAGCAAGCATTAGACACATGGCATAGTTTAGCCCTCACTTAACAGTTTGATTTTAATCTTTATTTTTAGCCAAGTATTTCCTTGTTTCTCTAGTTTTCTCTACATTTTCTCAATAAAATATTACAAATATAAGTCAGCGCCAAGTATTTTATCCTTTTGTTTTTAATCTTTAGGTGTTGACTGGCAGTTATATAGAAAGATTGTCATCTCATGTTTATGCTTTATGTAATCTGCTCTTGGCAGTGATAAAAGCCATACATGAGAGTTTCAATGAATCACTCATTGTGTAGAGATCAAGTAGATTATCTCACCAATTAGTGACCATGTGGAATGCGAAAGGAGAGGAAATGCTCAGCCAGACCAGACAGTGGATGGAGATCATGGAAGCTCATTGTACAAAGAAAGTGGATTGTATTTTAAAGTGTAACATTAAAATAGTTAAAGTGACTTTGCAATTCATTTGAATCCATACAGTATGTTTGTGCAAGTAACAGTATGCAATTGAAGCTATTTGATATTTAATCCTCTTTTTCTGTGCCATAGCTTTCAAATCCCATTTGTGGATTGGGGCATATTTTCGGAGCTTTTTTGTGATTGGTCAGGTGACGTGGGAAAATCAGTTCTATTTGTTGTGAAGGACATCATACCTGGTGAAAGTTATTTTATTTATTTTTAAATTAAGCAACCACGAATAAGGTTTGATAGAGGGTAATAGTATCTTAACTTTCAGAGGAACAGACCGTAAAACTTAAAGCATGACTTTAAAAGAATATAGCAATACACATTAGCACCCACATTTGCTGTAAAGAAAGGGAGGCTTGAGTGTCCTGCTTAACATGTTGTGTTTAAAGAATAATGTAAAGTTGGAATGATGTGAGGGTGAGCAAGTGACAGATTTATTTTTTGTATGAATTGCTCCTATAATAAGTGTTTTAGACACTGTTATTGAACATTAGAAAGGTCACACTGTAGCTGTAATCGTGAACAAGGGCCTGTACTTTGAAGTCTTTTCAGCTCAGACAAGTGTCTTTGTATATAATGTTTTTTTTGTTTTTTTTGGTGATGTCATTTGGATTAGAACCTGTCCTTCCAAACCTGAGCGGAGAGAGCACAGCAAAGTATGTAGGGACTGAAAGCTAATAGGGGCAGAGACTGCATGAGGTCAGCTGAACTGGTTTCTCAGGCAGGTTCACAACGGGCTTTTGCACTTGTATCAAATTTTTTTCAGGTTTGAAATCCACTGGCTTTCATTTTCTTTCCCAGAGGCATGACATACAATTCTCAGATGCTTTGCAGCTTTGTATATCTCTGGATTGGCAGTTTCTGAGATGAATGGTGATCCTGACTGTATGCACAGTAGTCACACATTGCTTATTAAAGTCACATTACAAACATATTTATAATTTACAGTTATAGAGACACATATGCTTCATATCTAGTAAAAGTGTTTTTATTTGTTACTGTGGCCCTGTCTTACCTCTGTTCCTTGGTTCATGTCAGGATTTTGTTTGTAAAGGCCAGATTGTACAGCTGCTGCGCAACACACTCACATGTAAACATATTATTATGAAGCGCTGCACCTCTACACAAAGCGTAAAGGGAAGTGCCAGGGCACGGCAACACATTTTTTTATTGCTTAAAAAGCATATTTGCCAGGTGGATATTTTCATCTGGCCTATTTAGCCAACCCCATTTAAGTGCTCTCAGAACACCAGAATGGAGACCAAGCAAAACAACCTCTGCATAGCACACATGTTCCTCTGAGACTTGCTTTGTCATGTTTTAGCGGACAATTAACCTCCTGCTTTGATCTGTTGGATACAATCATCACAGTGCCTGGCCTGTTTAGTGTTGCTTTAATAATGTTTGTTCAGCAGTGAAAGGAAATAGTAGTTTGCATTCAGAGATTAATTTGGATGGGTATTTTTTTAAATGTATGAGAAGATATTAGCATAACAAAGCCTCAGCATCTGTGTTGTGATTTATCATAGCCATTGTTTATATTTATTACCATTAGAATTAGTCTAAAACAATAATAAACTTATTGTAATACTCCCTTCCCCATGATTTAAATGTTGTCATGTCAACTCTCATCTGACGTTTATTTATAAAAAAATGCATTGTCATTTTAAGTCTCTCATCTGTTTTAATGATAAATATTTAAAGGTCATTTATGTGTTGCTTGATTAATATGCCTACTAAGAAATCCAGCTTGTTGCTCTGAAATTAATCTGAAATCCCAACAAAAGCCGTTCATGCCTCAGCTACAGTCTGTAGAAAGTTTTATCTCTTCCTATTTTGGCTTCTAAGAGCAGTCTGCACGTGAATCAACAGAGTTGGAAAGCTGCCTCTCGCTGTGTTTTTAGACTGGGCAGGAAATCTCATGCTCAGCCTTGAGCGTGTGCCCATGTCGAGCTCTTGCTCTGTTTAACATGTACAATGAGATTCCCTCTCTTTGTATTGCCAGGCTGGATGGAGTAAAATGAGGTCACTGTGGAAAAAAATGGTGTCCACATCAAAAGCAATTTTTTTTCTTTTTAATTCTTGTTAGGCTTCTCATTTAAATAGGATCGACCTTTTCTTATATAAATGTAAAACTATTGTCTTTTGATACTTATGATTGTTTTATAGTGCTTTACATAAACTTTCTCAGGTTATATTAATAGCCCTGTCAGGGGTTATTGATAATCTTTGATGGTCTTACTCTGGAGAGTTTTTTGCCCACCTAGCACCTCGCCTGCTCCCATAGCGATAGCTCCATCTGTGTGGAATATTTTATCTGCACTTCCTTCCCATCCCTGCAACAAACACCATGTGTGCCACAGATTATCTTCCAGTCAAGTTCTCACCTCTATGTAATTCTAAACTCCTAATACCAGCTAACAAGCAAACAGCTTGAGCTTGTGCACTAATTAATCGCCACTGCAATCCAAAGCCACCTGTGTCTCCACATGATCCATCATTTGGGTTATATGCATCTGAATTTAAATAACTGTTTACTAGGGTAAAATGAACTTGCTTGTGCTCACCAGTCATGGTGGCTAGCAAATGGCCAATTTTACTAGCTGCTTTTTTACCAGCTAATTTGATTTTTCCAATTCAGATATATGTATAAAAAATATGGAATATATCTTAAACAAATGTGCAAGAACTTTTTCCGCTGACCAATTAAGAACATGGCTTTCTTTGCATTCACACTGCCCTGGCTTTAATAGTGAACTAGGAAGTAGACTACCTTTTGGTCAATTTAAGTGTACTCTCTTTTGTTTTATTGAAACCCTGATTTAGAGTGCCTCTAAAGTTTTTATTTTGTCTGTCAATCTCTGTCAATTTTAAAAGAACTAACTAGAAAAATAACTAAGCGTATGTCATTCTTTTTTCTAAACATGGGCATTTCTTATCAAAAGGCAGTCCAAGGCATCATTTGATGTAAATATGATGTAATTTCATCTGATTGTAAGGTATGCTCTGGGCATGATGGGGTTTATGATTGCTCTTCCTATCACTTTGTCCAGTGTAATCCCCATCTCTTATGTGAAGAGGCTGAATGAGTGCTGGGCTCTGTATTTAGCATACAGCATGCCAGTGTGATTCATTAGCACTGAGTCATTGTTTCAGCCACACTGCCAGTGTCACCTGGCTGCCAGCCATCTCGCACTTTCTGTGCAGACCCCTACATGCTTGCCTTTCCCTGTCCTTTATGCCGGTCTGCCCGGTCTGAGCTGCTGCAGAGCTGCTATAGCAACTGGGAGTCCTAAACCCTCTAGTCAATTGTGTCTTTATCGCTCTCTCAACATCTCTCAAGAAACTGCTGTCAYTTGGCAGGGGCTGCAAGTTTTAAAACCATGCCATGATCCTTTGTGCTGGAAGTCTGAATCAAAGGAATTGAAAATTATTGTTTGCTTAGTTGTTTGTGGATTAATAGCACAACAAATACAAATTTATGCCCTGCTTTAGTCTCTGGAAGAATGGTAGTTTCTGTTCCCTGTCATAGTTATTTTCAAGGGACCATGAATAAAGAATAGATCCCTACAGAGGGCTGTGGGGTTTCTTTCTCATCCAGGCTCTTTTGGGCACTCTCATGTTTTCTCTTTCTCTCATCTTTTAGTCTTCCAGAGAGTGAAAAGTGTTTATTTACCCATTATTATAAGTAGTTGTTGTCTTGGGCAGCAGTACTAGCTTAGCTTGGTGAATCAGTGGCACTCTTTGGAACTTTAACCATGGGCTTCTGTTTCTCTTAATGCTGCCCTGTCCAACAGGGTCTTCTGGGCATCTGTATTTGTTGTATTAGTCTAAACCAGGGACTTTCCGAAAATGGTCTCCTAAACAAACATTCCTGGTTTTCTGATTAGTTGTCTGGAAGCTGTCCTTTAGCAGTCGCATAGACTGGGTTATTTTGGGTTTTATTTGAATCCTGTTTGAGGTTTGAAGGTTTGTACCTGTTGTCTGCCGTGTGGCACATGTGCAGGGATTGTGGATGAGCCATGGTCAGCCTTCTTGTACAGGAGTCCTTGTTGGACATGCAGTCTTGTACAGCACTGATGTGTGCTGTGTCCAAACTGGATGCACACTTGTGAATTGAATGCGTTACTGCTGCACATCACCTCAAAATCAGTTTTGGACAGCGAAGAGCTTGGGGCTAGACTTAAGAAACAGTCAAATGCAAGCTAGATTTGTACGTTATTAGATTTTTTTGGCCCACCGCTTTTCCCAACCACAAAAATGGTTGGGAGTGGACTGGTGCTTTCTCATGCAAAACTCACTGCCATAGCGGCTCTACAGTATTGTGGGTGGTTGCCAGGTTTTTGCTAAGATGTTTTGAGTGATTGGGTGATTTCTTATGGCCCACATTTCTAATATTCATGTCTCCACATATGTTTGTGCAATCATTGTTGATATTATGGCCGGTTGCAACAAATTAAAATGATGTATGGGAAACACTGATATGGCTTCTTCACACACCTCTCCCCAACAAGCGCATGCTTTAAGGTATCCAGCCAATTTGCATAGCATAAACAATGCTGGGTGTCTTTTGTGCCAAACTAAGAAAGAATAGAATAGTTAGTAGAATGTCTAAAATGGACTGTCAAAATAAAGTGTTACTTTGGTCAAAAGTAGAGATGCAGGATAATAATATGGTGTTTTAAGTCACTAAGCATTAACAGCTTGTTGTAGCTGGTTCTGATTTTATTGATGTTTTTACTCTTTCAGCTGGCATAACTAGCTAATTAATGTATGAATGTAATGCAAGAATGCATTTGTTTGCGTGTTTCTTTAAGTCATATACAGATGTTGCTTTGTTTTGTCATGTTTTTGCTTATTACTTTAGGAACCCTGACAAGAATATAGAAAATGACATATTGTTACTTAACAGCACATGATTCAGATTAATCTGAACCTCAAACACAATGTGCTACGACTTTGAAATAATCCTCACTAAGTGACATGACATGCTAATTTGGATAAAACACAATAATTATTTGTTACCTGCATATTCACCTTTAGTAAAACATTTGTCTGGCTACAATTGATCATTTTACTAACTATGTTCTTAAAAATGATTTAATTCCATGCCTCAGGTTCATGTGTTTACAGGCTGCACACACCCTAAAGTGTGTTTGCTACCAGACACACAGATCCAGTGACAGTCATGCACTATTGATGGAAACTTTCCTTTAGGGCCACACACAGGCCTTCCGTTCACTTTGCCATGGGGCCAAGTTGTGTGTGTGTGTGTGTGTGTGTGTGTGTTAGAAGCATATAAACGTGATGTGGACTGATCTCATGTTTCCTTCCCTTGTGTTTCTGTCACAAGCAGCCCACAATCACAATAGACAGGGCTGCCATTAACAATCATGAGGCTTGTACATCCCTTTACCATCCGATGACCAATGTGCCCAAAGATAAATCTGTAGGTTCCTCCCTCATACCAGCCCCTCAGGTCCATCAAGCTTGTCATTTAAGCCAGCATCTAACCGCTGGTGAAGGTTTTAATGACTCTGTAGATGGCTCTTGGCCCTTCTGAGTGATTGACTCCTGTGACTGTTGTAATGAATCAACACTGCATCAGCTGTCATGACCCATAAGAAGTCATGGATTAAAAATTTTAAAGCACTTGACAATTATTTAGGCTTTCACGTCTGGTAATACTAGGGCCAAATGACAAACATACTGATGATGTCTTCTCTGTTTCTTTTTTTAAATTGGTCATCAAGCTTTTTAAAGTCATATTTGACTATTTTAGTTTTATATTATTTACTATAATACTTACAATATTGTAAATAATCTTAACCTTCAAGTATAACAGCATTTTTGTGGAGAAACAGCATTAGAGTTCTGTTAACCTTTGTCAAAAGACTCAAGCTGTTAATAAATCGATTTAAAACTCTGATTTGTGTGCGTGATCAAGTCATATCATTATTCATATCATTAATATAATTATTTCATAGCTATGCTGCATTCCTGATACTGAATTCTCTTGAAAAGTTCAGCAGCTAAGCAATTAAAATCAAAACCTAGTCCCTTAATTAAATACAGAATGAAATTTGAACTTTGTGATGAAGTTCATAGAGTTTGGGCTCGGTATGAATAGACCTTTAAATAGAAAGTTTCTATGGCTTGACTGTGTGTGTCCCAGGCTGCCTCCTGTGCCCTTAGCATCAGCAGAGAGCTCTGCACACAAACACAGACTGGCTACTAGATAGACGCTGTTGCATAAGACTGCTAATGAGAACTAAATGTGACAGTCTGGCTCTGAGGGCACGGTGATGGCCGGGTCAAGCCACTCATTCTGTGAATAGACCCTTTATGCTGTTATATTATGGTCTCCGCCTAGGTTTGAGTTTGTACAATTAAATTTTGCAAACATCGTAGTCTCATGATGATGGACAAGGGACATGAATGGGTACAAAAGGGTACAAATTAATATAAATGGACATTATAAGCAACTAGGTGTTTTAACTCTTAAATGCAACCACCGTGGGACATCATCCACTACCCTTCCCATTCATCTTTTGAAGTTAGTTTTGCATCTGTTTAAAAGCCAAAGTATGCTTTTTATAATTTTGTAATTGTACAATACACTATTGAAACAGTTTTTCACCAATTGGGCAATTCAGAGATCCAACAATGTTAGATTACTTTCTGGGTCGCTAAAGACCTGAATATGTAATAATGATTGTTAAAAACACTGCATGCCTATAAGGGTTAAAGCTGATTGAACTATGCAAGCTTTACTCACTAGCCACTTGAGGGGCAGGCAGCATAGTTTTCCTGTGAGAGTGACCTGACTCATATCTGTCATTGTTGAGGTCATGAAACAAGTTTTATCAAAGCATTGTTGTGCCACTTCATGACATCATCAAGGTCTGGCTCATATGAGCTTCGCTTCTCATTAAGAATGAACAATTTGGGTGAATAGCATCTCTGGCTGGAACAGGCAGGCCAGGATTTCTCCTGATTTCTATGATTGACTACGCAGCCAAACACATGAAGGAGATGTTGAAAAGACTGCTGGAACTCTGTTTGTTTATGTGACAATTGTTAAGATCACCTGAAATGAATTCTTTCAGGGCTGCCACTCCCTCACTTTATGTAATCGAGGCGTTATTGGTAATAATGAATGCAATAATTTTGGCTTGTGATAAATGGGGATTTTGGCAGGAGTGGATGTGGCAGCACTGATTTAATGTAAGTCAGTAGGTGTAGTTTTTCAATCCATGCATGTATTGCTCTCCAATGGTCTTTTTGACAGCGACGACATGTAATTATTTGGTTAATTCATACATATTCAGTTTGATCAAATTTTAGTTATTTTTGTTCGCACTCAACTCATAGTGTGGCACTGCATAGGAAGTGTTGATCACAAAAGTTGAGAAGAATCCAAAATGGTATAAAGTATGTACTGTAGGCTATAGCATAACGTTTCTCAGTCACGTGTAGTGTTACAGAGCCATCTAGCGTTTAAAAATATGACATGCTGCAAATTGCCATAAAAGGTGGTCGACTGATATGGGATTTTTAATGGCCAATGACGATAAGAAGAAAATCTGGCCGATTTGCTAATGAGGCCGATATAAAATTACAGTAAATGAGACATATATATATATATAACATGTATGCAACTGAATAAACATTTATTGGGCATATGTATGCCATATTCTGTGAGGCACTTCGTTTAAATTAGTGAACAAATCCATGCGCCTGTAATTTTCACACAACTATCAGCGATTTTTCTCTCCACTGCGCATGCTCTGTAATAACTGACAGGACGAGCGTCACTGATACACAGTTCGCGATCGCGAATTCAAAGTGAAAGCTAAAAGCGAGCGCACATTCAAATGTGATTTTAATACCCCACATATTGATAGTGGCTCCCTGATGACCGAAAATTACATACAACATAATTACCCGACCAGGAGAATGTAAAAGCATTGCAATATTTTCCCTCATAAGATAGCCCGACGGGCAGGTCGGAAATACATTTTGATAGCCTGACTGGAGTACACAATAGCCCCGGGACGTCGGGCTAGTGATTTTGCGAGCCCTGATAACACTTTGTTGCACACCGGAGTGTTATTGTATGTAACACAACGTAGCGATAGAAAATGAATGACAATTGGTAATTTAACTATTTTAACTGTCTGTCAGACACTGGCTTCTCATCTGAGTTGCTTGTTGTAGGTAAGAAATTGCTAATGCAATATTGTGTTTTTATAAAAGCTTTTATAAAAGTTTTATATAAAAGTTTTTGAAATGCATGGACTAAATGTAAAAATGTATTGGCCGATGCAGATAATTAAATATTTTTTAAATTTAATATATAAATGAAAAACGGCTGTGGCCAGTTATATTAGCCGCAGCGATATATTGGTTGACCACTAGTAAACCTGACAAGAATTAAATAACCATGCGTCATCATTGTATACAAATGTTTGAATGTTTTTCTGAAATTTAAAATCGTGTATTTTCTGTTTTTCAAGGCAGTCTGTTAATGATAGGCTAAAGATACATAATCATTTGCCTTTGTTTATCCACGACACCTTTTTTATGAGCACTTAACTAGAAAACATTTATAAAACTGCTTCCTGATTATTGTAAGAAAAATCTTGCCCTCTACTTTCTTTTTAAAATTTTCCTTGTCTAGTTTCTGCTTTATAACTCACTCTTGAATCTTGGTAGTGTAATATTGCAGATATTATTAGTTTTTGAATGGCAAATAAGTTGTTTTGCATAAAAGCATCTGTCAAAGAAATGGTTCTGGTCCCTCCTTTAATTTTTGGGCTTTTTTTGTTTTGCCTTCTGCCAGAGTCAAGTTTGTAATTCTGATTGCCTTAAAGGAATAATGTGTGTTAAAGGTCAGTGGTTAGCATTTAAAAATTTGTAACCCTGTATATTCTTTTTTTTTTACCATGTAGTATAAATCAAATTTGGTTGCATTATCACAAATGAACACTAGAGGGAAATGTGACCACTCAGTCTGATGTTGTGTGTCGTTCGCAGAACAGTATATTACACAATTCTTTGTGTGGAAGTTATTGTATTTAAAAGACTTTTGTTGCAGTATTTTGCAATAAATAATAAGATTGATTGCGACTAACCTATATACCTGTATAAATATTACATTAATGTATTCAAATACTAAACTCTCATGTATAATTTGTGTAGATTTTGTAAATCAACCCCATGAAAGCAGCAGGTCTATTGAGTCCAGGTAATGTCACCAGGTAAGATTGAGGCACATGTGATAAAGTGACTCATTAGAACACATTCTATTGGCTGAGAACTTTGTCTGTTTGGCGTGACATCAAATTGTTGATGTTAGTTGTTTTCCAGGGTTTCATTGTCTTGACATGCCACCGTGGCAGAACCTTATGCTGTGATATGTAAGAGTGCTGTGTGTTGGGTTAGGTGATATAAGTAGACCTAGATTTGTTTTGAACGAATTCCTAAAATGTTTTGTGTGAAGTGACTAATCACACAGCCCTCTTACCAAAGATGGCATTGTACTTGATTGCCAGCTATGTGACAAGCCACACCATTTGGAAAGTTTTGTCCATTGACGCTGGAAATGAAATATCACTCACATTATCACATATATATAATGCAACTGCTGCCCCATTATTATGATATAATTATCAGTTGAAAGGTACTTCTGTCTGTTTTTTTTGCAGATGAAAAAGGTCAAATTCATAAGGCCTTAGAAAGTCAGAAAGTCATATTATATTCAATCATATTAAATATTTAAGCTAAATGCAAAAAGTCGATATTTAATAAAGTTCTCCATCACAATGTACATTTGCAAATGGGATTCATAATTTATTCTTTAAATGAAATGAAACAGGAAAAGCTGTTGTGTATGTATAATAAATAAGTGTTGTAAGATCCTATTTTAGCCAATACATTTTCTTAAATATTACTACATATTAATATAACTACATTACTATAACTGAAAGCCATTTCAAATCAGTTGTTTCTTTTCTATGATTGAAACCAAAAGATAAGATTATACCTAGCGATTTAATTTTATTGGATGTTATGGAACGTTTGAGAAAGCGTTTTATTATAAAAATTAATATTATAAAGTGGATAGTTCCAATTCTGATCATCACACTCTGCATAATATACAAGCAATCTTTATTTTGTTTTTTTTTTATACATTTTGTCTTTCTCATATGTTCTTACAGATATATAAATATAGTTATAGTATAAACTCTATACTGGTTGACACATTTGCATCATTGTAAGGTGTTAATATACTCCTATCACCCAGCTACATCAGTATTGGCTTTTGTTCTTTTGTTAGTAGTTGTTAGATGTAGAGTTGCTATCATCAACTAAGCACTGCTATTTGTGTGACCTCTGTTTGGCCTTTGGGACCTTGTAGTCATGAATTGATCCCACTAGAGCTAACTGTAAATGACAAAGGCAAATAGAAAAGTGAGGGATACAGATGAGCAGGAAAACCCAGCTGTCATTTTGTAACTGATCTATAGGGACCTTGAGCTCCTCTAAGACGAGGGGACCAGTTACAACCGGCTGGGCCCTGCNNCCCCCCATATCGCTCTTTTTTTTTTCTCTCTCTCTTTAGCTATTCTGCCTTTCAGTTCCACGCTTGGTGACCTTTGCAGACTTAAAATTATCTCCTTATAATGTCTAATGTTACAATGTTTTTTTTTATAGCTGTATAGCTGGTATATGTCTCATTTCAAAGTGAAAAACATTGCTGTTCATAGCAGTTCTATCTGAAGTTGTTGACTATGGAATGTTGACAGCCTTAATGGATTTAGGACACTGGCTTTTCTTAAATTAAGAAGCTTTATATAGACCACTACACAGCTAATCAGAGTTAAAGCTCAGGACAGCAGACGCATATTAGGTCCTATCTCACAGGTATACATCTGACGTAGGTGTGGTAATCTGGGATATTGTTTTTTTGCAAGTGAACATTTAATGGGATGGAAGGGTGATCAGAATGTGTAAGTATAGCCAGGATTGAGTGCTGAAGCACATTGTTTATGGTTAAAAAAACAAGTCAAACAATTCCTTTAAATGGTCTTTTCAAACTGCGTTATGGTTCGTGTTCAAAGGTCAAAAGCTGGCTTTATTAACAAACTCGGAATCCACACAGACTTGTCACAGATAGCCTGCAAAGTAAACTGAATTCTCTCTAGTAATGATAAGCATTACCTGAATTGCTCCGAAAAATTGCTCTTGTGATTATAGAGGGTACTCAACCAAAACAATATTTCTACCACCATGTTTTCTTGGCACTGTAGATTTGTTAATGTGTGTTTGGTACTCTTGGCTGCTAAGTGGCAGTGGCAATAAACTTTCTCTAGGCGGAAGTTGACCTGTTAAAGGTCAATATCTTAAGCAAAAGGGGCCTGCATCAGCAATTGTGCCTCACTTTACCGATGGGTTAGTTTATGGATTCATTGCACATTTAAATTTCGCTTGATTAAAAAAATTCTGTGTATTATTTTATAAACACATTGACAGCATTTAGAACCTAATGAAAATGTTTTGGACGCTTTGATAAAAGTATAATGTATAATTATGTTTAATAATGTTTTGTTGTTTTATTATAAACATTTATCGACAATTACAAATATAAACCATGTTTTGGGAGAGATGTTCTTTTACCAGACTATTTGTAAAGGGAATATTTTACAAAACTACAGTGAAAACAGTTTTTCGCATTTACAGCTTACCTGGCATATGTAAGTGACATGATAATTCTTTAAAGTTGTGAAATCATTTACTAACCTCCCAGAAACACCATACACATAGCCGCTCCCAAGTAAAAGGGTCTTTCCTTGCCATTAATGCTTGGATAACATGCCTGTGTCTCCTGATTAAAAATTATGGCTGGTGCAGTGGCTGAGATATGCATAAACCTGCCAGCATCCGTCACCATGATTTTTGGAGTGACTTATGGGAGGGATTGCAAAAAAAAGGTTAATAAAAATAATTTCGCAATTTATATTTAGAAAATTGCAAAAGTTTTGCACAAATCTAATGGAAACTAGGCTATTGTCGCTTTCATTTAGTTAGGTTTGCTTGGATTCTTTTTGGTACTAAAGCCTTTGTTTAATAAGCAAATCAAATAGTTTCAGCAAACTGCTCAGTCATGTTTCTTGGTCACCTTGTAAACGTTTTACACCTGTGCCTTGTCTGAACGCTATTATCAGATGTGACTGTTTCTACACCTACATGCAGATCGCATTTTTCAGTGTAATAATATTATCATATTATGTGAACTCGCACAATAATTCCCTGTAAATGTAAGCCTAAACCTATTAAAAACCAACTGAGATCCTCAGACAAATGTATCTTACTTTAATACGTTTTAACCCCTTTTTCTTTTTTGCATTTTATAAACAAGTTTTACATTAAAGAAGGTTATGCCTAATTATTGGCCGTAGACATGTTGTAACATGTTCAAAATATTTGCTGCTGTGTTTTAATTGGGAACATGTTATGTAAGACTGTGTTTAATGTTATTATAAGGTAAATATTGCACTGCATTGTGTTTGGTGCTCTGCGACGGAGCGGACAGATTCTCTGCTGAACAGAATGATAAAACAAGCATTTTTCAAAGAACAGACATGGTGTCCTTATCATAAACAGCAAGCATGACAGCCAATCCACACGTTCAGCGAAACGTTTGTGTTTTCTGAAAAAAACATTGTGTGTTAGAAATGCTGAAATACATAGTAAGCCTTACAGATTACAGTATTAACATTATTTGTGACTGTGATACAAATCCTACCAGTCATTTACAGGATATTTGTACACATTAAATCATTTTGGCATCACCGTATTTTTCAGATGTTGATATTTTTTTCTCACTCTCTGTTTGATATCTTGCCCTGCCTTTTTACCTGGTTGGCAGATGAATAGACAGCCTTTCCCTTTAGGCTTATTAAAAGTTTTTTGTGTATCAGCTGGTGGGTCACGGACATCTAACAGCAGAGGAAAAAGCTATTCTACTTAATAATTAACTCACAATATAACTATTTAGTTAGATTGTAAAATAAATGGGCTTATTTTCCTCTTTTAATCTCTTGATTTCTTGATGATGGCTGTGAATCCAGTCAAACTTCTGTGGTAGTTTGGTTTAAGTTTATCAGATGAGCATGTTGTGTGAAGTTCCCTCAGTCTTTTATACAAGTAACAATATGTTTTGGTATTGTAATGGGTTGCCACTTGATGTCTATTGTCAAACCTGAGCTCTGAAGCAAAACCTGTTGAGAACCACTAATCTTGAGTGTGTCAAATAAGTGTGTCAAATTCTTAACCTTATTCACATACACCAGTGGGATACTTGACGCACTCCTTTTAGGAAAACATGTGAATTTTTCTGATTTGGGTCATAAAAAAGTATCATTTTTGCTTCACAATGAGTAATTGTTTTGTGACCTTTGAAGCCGTGCATGACATCTGGATGTTCTGTTGCCTGAAAGATTGTCATCATGGAATGCTCAGTGGAGTAGTATGTACTTCAGATTTACACACATTACAGTTTGTATATTTAACCCAATTCAGTGTTACAATATTTTGTAGTTTAACTTATAACAGTTTAGTGAGTACACTTTCCCCTATTACACTACACTGAGAGCACTTCTGTTCTTACAGCATAAGTATGATGCACTGCCAGCCCTGCGGAAAGAGGCAGCATGTCTGTTCGTCATGCACCCATGCCCCCTTCCGGTCTAAACAAAAGGACACAAAGAGGAGGACTGGTAGAGGGAGCAGAGCCATGTCCCTGCAGTGATTAGTGCGAATGGGGGGTCCCCTCACAGAATAAAATGGCGTTATGTAACGCACAATGAGGACAGGCCCAGCTTTGACTCCCTCAGGTCCTTTCTGTCTGAGTGCAGAAAAGAGGTTACGGGAGATGGGTACGTGCTGTTAGGCTGATGGGAGGGAGGAGAGATTCCTGCAGCTGCCCCAGAGACAGCAGCCATTCTGGCCACAAATACTATTATGAAAAGTATTTGTATTTGTATAGTCTTAGGTTATGTGTAAGTCAACTGTTAATATGTATAGTTAGATTACCGCTTCTATAAGTTAGCTATGTATAGGTTTAAAAAATTGCTCTTACATCTATTGTTGTAGGTTTATATTTATGTTCCTGTGAGACACAACATTTTATTCCACTGTATGTCCACACATGTAGCAGAACGACAATAAAGCTCTACTACTACTACTACTACTAAAGAACAGGGCCTCCTCTCTGCACATGGCTCGGTGCAACATTTCACTGCTGTTTTTTTTATATTTTGGATGATAAATTATGTACAACATATTTATTGCATTTATGTTTTTATGTAATTCCGAAGATTCAGCTTTGTGACCTTTCGCTTCATCAGCAAGCTGCTATTTTATTTTTCATTTTAATATTGCTGTGAACAGTATAGAGAGGACACAACCTGGGGCAGGGGTAGGAAACAGCTGTTTATGGTCACAACTCCTTTATTTAGTTTTCTAATCTTTAAAAACAGCCATTTTAATTATACATTTGATAATTAGTTTACCGTTTTAATATTGTTTTTAACTTTATGCTGGGATTTCAGTGAAAGATAACTTCTAACTGTTGATGGAAATACTTACTGTGGTATAAAATCATTAATATTGCTATATAAGACTTAGCCCTAATAACGTACCAATGTGTGGGAGCATGTGTGGATTACTACACCAGGTTCCAGCCACGACCCAGCTTTAAATGCTAACAAAATAACCCTGTGTGCCAAATAAATACAGTAAATAGCCAACTCTTTAAAGTATTGTTATTTGTAACTGCCGTCTTGCATTTAAAGATTATAATCACTTGAGTGAACATAGTGAAAATCTACTGCTTTACTACATGGCTCATGGTAATGTTCATGTGTGTCCCTGGAGCTCAGGCTATAGCCAGAATACTCCCTCACTTGGTGCTGCTGTACATCGAGTCACTCGCATGCTTTTGCCAAGCGTATAACGCAGCTACTGCGATACTGCAGGTGTAAACGCTCACACAGGCCAGCACATGACTGTAGAGATGCTTCTGATGTTGCCCCGATGATTCTCTCCTTTCCATGAACCAAAAGGATTGTGCCGGTTGCCTTCGAGTGTATAAGTTCTTTTCAGAATTGGGGCAGAACAGAGAGAAGCGCTCTTCACAGACTGACATGACAGATGGAGAGAGGCAGCATGCGGGGGAGTCAGTTCAGTGAATCTAGAAAGACAGGCAGTGCAGTTTAGATTTAACAGATAAAGAACCAACACAGTTTTGAAAGCCTAAAAGTATTACGCTTCCTCCTTGTGTGCATTTACATAAGGTATGCCAAACCTTGTTGTTGATCAGTATGGCATTTTTTTAATGCCAGATGCTGAAACCAAAATTTCAGCATCAGCAGAGAAAAGTGGCTGATTTTGATGAGGCCTGAAAAGGGTTTTTTAAGGCTTTATCTTCTATATGTTTTTCTTTTATTATACTCCTGTAAATTCATAAATACTCATGTTGGTAAACAGCATATGGTACAAAACATGATTTGCGTCTGATTCCACTTCTAACTGAATCGTCTAAATCTATTGCATTCTAAGTCTTTTTCTATTTAATAGGTAAATGCTTGACCTAGAGATATTTGACCTGCAATTGCACATGAAGCTCCCCCGGGTTGATCAGTGTTTAACCATAGGTTTTGTGAGATATAAAGGCTGATAGCTCTTGTTATCCAGAGTAAGCACTACTAAGTCTGTAACCATGAACCTGTTTTTTCTTCAGAACTGTATGTTATTTGGTGTCATGCTGTTCACATGCACACTTTACATCCTATAGGGTTGCAATAGGCACATTGTGTCCCTACGTGCAGTCTGGAGAAGAGACCCCTTTCTTTTTGCGTGACAGTGGGTTGAATAGAGACCATCAGCCTCCTCTCATTATCCCAATGCTCATACAGGAGTCAAAATTAAATCATGCATCTGCCTCAAAGCATCAACATTCTCTTCATGCTGAGAGATGCCTGATTTGTAAAAGTGCTTTGAAGGAAGAAAAAACGCATTGATGCAAGCCTTAACTCTTCATTTTACGTTTGGCTGCTGGGAGCTTTTGGTCAGCTGTTTTGTCTAGATAATGAAACGAATAATACGATTGTTAGCTTTCCCTGGGTTTGTTGTTTTTTAAGTCTTAGGTTTATTTGATTTGATACATTGACTAAGCAAATATTATTATAGATTTTTGGAGTCTTGTATTGTTATTAGGTGAATATTTGTACAGAGTGTTTTTATTTAAATTTTACAAGATACATTTGACATTTGCATATTTGGCAGATGCTTTGGCAGACGCTTTGGCAGATCCAAAGCAACTTACATTGCATTATACTTTACATTGTTTCTAAGTATGTGCAATCCCTGGGATCAAACCCGTGACCTTGGCGTTGTTAACGCCATGCTCTAACCACTGAGCTACAGGAAACATTTTAGGGTAAAATGTTACATTTTCTTTTAGGGTAAAAAAACTACATCATATCTACACACTTTGTCTGCAAACCTACAGAAAAGCCCCCAAATCTCATTAGGAGCTCGAGTGGAAGTAATGCTTGTGCTTGACCAACCATCTGTATCAAGAACATCGTGTACAATGTAAACATCCCCCTCTCAGGTCCCCCCTTAAATTGCCTACATCCCATCTATTGTCTAAATCAGCCCCGATGAATTGGAGCTTAACCACACTGCATCTCAATGGCTGCAATGATTGAAAATCTCAATGATTGTCTCAGCCCTCACTGTACTGCCTTTGAAGTGTTCACTTGAAAAAGTACACTTAAATAGCTGTGGGTCTATTAATACCACAATATATTGCGTGCAAAGAAGCTATAAGTCTCACACAATACAAAATAAAATGGGTGCATGAATTCCCAGAGTCTGACGTCTCGAGCATGCCTTGTCTGTCACTTCATGTAAAGACTACAGTGCTTCCAGACAAAGGGAAAGGGCGGATCTGTATAGATTTGGTGTGTATAACAGCGGCAAGGCAAGAAGGCTTCTACTGTTCTAGCCATGGGCCTTCATGCTTTCTGTAGTGGAAACTATTTCAGTGACTTGTTCCAGGTCTTTGCCATGGCAGTTTTGCTTTTGGGCTAATCCTAATAATTCCAGGTTTCACTCCTCATTACTTATACCTGTTTTTTCTGTGCACGCTACTAGCATGGTTACATAACTGTAGATGTGTGAGGAAGTCTGTGAGCAAACATGTATTATATAGTTGTCAAGTTTAATTTGAAAAGCCAGATTTTACATGATGTAATGGCTACTGAAAATAAACTTGGATTGAATCATTTTAAAATCCTGTGCATGTCCATTTCCTTGTATCACCCTTACAGAAAAGCTATATTAAGTCATAATAAGCAATAAGCATTAACCATGCTCACTGTGGCTATTCTCACATGCTTTTTCTTGCTCATGGAGTGAAACTTGCTGAGCTGTACTGTTGGAGCTGGAGAATACAGAATGGAGCTTTGTTGTGCAACCTGCTGTTGTCAGACCAAGAGTGTCAACATGGTCTTCATTTGTCTGTGTCATAATAACACAATAGTATCTCACTGATTTAGAAGCTATACCATAGGTTCATGACATGCTGTTCCCAGACCAGTGTCTATGAGTCTACTAAGAGCATTGCTAAAGCAAAATTTCTAATGTTCTTACATAATATTTAATTCATTTTAATTAATTTAGAATTCCTATTTATAACAGACTTGTTAGGTAATACACAACATGGTAAACTACAATAATTAGAAGGGTGTTCACATATTTTTGGCTGTTTTAGCTACACCTATTACAAACAGGTGCATTAAATCAAGCATGCAGTAGTAATGCAATCTACTCAGAAAAATATTTTTAGCAGAAATGGGCGTACCATTTTTGTTCCAACATGACAGTGCCTCTGTGCACAATGTATTTACCGTGTCTGATGCGAAAGATCTGGACTGGTCTGCTTAAAGCTTAGGCCTTAACTATACTGAACACCTTTAGTATGAATTGGAATGCCGCATATGGATGTTGGGGTATCTATATACTCTTTTTAGGGTGGACAATTGCATATGACATTTTTGTCTTACTGTAGTAAATCAGGCAAATTTACTACTAGGGTCTGGTTGAACACTATACAGAGAATGACATCTGCACTCTGACTAAATGTTGGGTAACTGGAGATTGATTGGTTACGGAGATGTTGCCTAGAGACAGTCCTGCTTGACTAAATATCCTATTTTAAACATGTAACCTTTCTATACATTTTGTGGCACTTTTTCTGAGTCTCAGAAAGGTGCTGACTACAGGGCTTCTGTAAGCAGAAGTACCCATCTGCAGCAGAAGCTCTTACACAGCTGTTTAAACAGTCTTCATTGCAGCTGCTTTTTCTATGAATCTCAAGGTGTCCTAAGCCTATTTTACATGTAAATATTCAGGCTGCCTAGTTTTCAGACTAGAACTGTCAGGATTATGAAATTTTGGCTGGTGTTAATTGTCAGCTGTTTAATAGTCTCCTGTGTTGTCGGTTACTGTGTTAACTTAATGCTTATACAAATCAACATAAAAACCATTCACAAACGATTTTATTTCTGTAAGTAAAGTTTCTGTGTCAAATTATGCAAATGTAAAAATATAGGATAGACTGCTTGGCATTTATAATGCACAAATATGCATAATGCAAGCCACACTTAAAACAGTATATCGACATGAACTGAAATGGTGAGAGGTTTTTTTTATGATGCACTGAAATGCACTAGCAAAATAGACCAAAAAACACAAAAAAAACAAAAAACATTAAAAAGACAAAATATTTTGTGGCACTACATTTGCTTAATTTTCTTGGATGGAAAGTGCACAATTATCCGTTATTTCAATTACAATCAGGCGATTATGTAATGACATAACAGGCCTATTTTTATTTTTACGATAAGTGATTAGAAACTACCATACTGAACAGTAAAACACTTTCTTGGGCTTAAAGATTCTAAAATCTTCTAAAGCCTTTGCTTAAAGTCTCTGAGTCAGTGGAAAGCTACAGTCGATACTGCAGCTGTCGAGTTGATGTTGAGAGGCTGCATGTTGATGCCAATGAGCTGTTTGTAGTCAGCAATACACGTAAGCACAGAAACCTCAGTGTGATTCAAAGCCCTCAATGAGTGTTGTTTGAACAGGTAAAATCCCTCCCATTGTGGGGATCCATATTGTTTTCTTTTCACCGCAAGCAGCCTAAGCCTGGAGAGACATGTGCGCGCTTCACCCGCCATGCATGCAGTAAGCTGCATCGTGCTGCAATACTGATGAGAAGTGACAAGATAAGTCTTGGCTCAAGTGTGACGGTCCGTCTCTTTTCTCAACTGAGGAAAATATGCAAGCTTGCTGGGAAAATTAAAAACAATAATATTGGTAGTTTTGGTTTAGCTTTTGAGGGATGAGTGGATGACAACCTCCTTGAGCATGGATATGTGAGAGAATTGATCACTAGGAATATTTTAATCTCCATTGCTGGCTTATGTAACAGTCACATGACCTTCAATGATGTGACATCACAGTTTGCCCTACTCTTGTTTTCACTCAGTCATTCACCAATGTTGTGTAAGATGCACAAATGCAGTACAGTGGAGATAGGACCACCAAGCTCTCTCTCAACCTTTTTTGTTTTGACTACTGCTGAAGAAAATACAGAGTGAAATAGTGACTATGTCTCTTTGTGCACGCGTTTGTGTTTGACCCTTGTGGGGAATAGAGGAATAAGTTCTGTTTTTCGAGGACTGCTGATTGACACATCAATGAGAGAAACATTCATCCGAGTGCAAGGCCGAGACGAAATGGCCATGAAGCTATTGTTCTGGGAGTTAGAACAGCATTTAAAAAGGTATGTTTTACAGATGTAAAGAGAACCTGTTTTTGTTATTGACTGAGCTTTGATTAGAAATATATAGACTATATTAGAACTATATAGACTTGCCTAAAATATTAAAGGCTTTTACATTCTTGATTGGAAAATGTTTTAACCATGAAAAAAAGATGAAACGCTTATGGAAATACATTCCACTTTGTAAATAAAAGGTATTGTTGGCTCTTTATGTTGGAGAGTTTCAGGGGATCTTTTTTCTTTTAAGCATCGTGTGAGATTAGTTTTGAATTTTGAAAAATTCATGTTTAGTCTTTGAGGTCCAGTATATTCATTTATGCTTTGAGAAGCTAAGGAGCGAATCTAGGTTTTCAAAATTGAGGAGTATTTTATGTTTAGCTTTGAAATGTGCAGATACCACATATCATTGTTTCAGCAATTTTAGACTGCTGTGAATGTCAAGCATCTCTTACATTTTGCTTATTTCTTTTTATGTGCCTCTTTACATTTGACCTTGGCCGTGACTCTATTTGAATTGTTGTGGTTTCATGTGCGAGATGGCAAACTGGCAGAAGTGCACTAGGAAGTCAATGAAATAAGTAGGTTGCAGTCAGTTAAGAGTTCTGAATGGTGGTAGTGTGAGGTCAGGTAACACACAGCACAGGTATATTTGGACTCTGTAATTGCTTAAATCCTCTTCCAGTCAAAGAGCCTGGAGTAGTGTTCTGAGCTGCTTAGAGCTTATTTTGGCCTTTATTAAGTGTGCTGCTGCACTTAATTAGAATAAATGACCTGTGTGTACTGGACATAAGCAAAGATTTGATTTGAACATTGATTCTGAACACCAGTTATTTAGAAATGTACATGTAAAGTTTCAGAAGAGCCAAGGTTGTCAATTGGCCATTGGCCATTGGCTGGCAGGAAATTATCCACCTAGTGAATATATACTAGTTAAACACTAGCAGGAGTAATGATGCATTTCTCTGTACTTATGTTGGGTGTTAAACCACCATTATTATAACATTCTTGGCAGATACACAGTTTTCACAGCAATTCAGAAACTGTGTGGAAAGTTTTTAAAAGTTAGTGTGTGGTTTTTGCATTTACTAGAACTGTTTAGGCCAGATTTAGTGACTTGAAAGGTTAGAAAAGTGTTTGTTTTTTAAATGTCATGCAACAACGTTTGCTGGTCACCCTGGATTAAGAACATCATGCAGCTTCTTTATTTTATTTTTGTTTTCCATTCAGGTGGGAATATTGACATACATGGTCTGTTCTATGTGAATACAACTCAGAAGTTGTAGCCAGGATACCCATTTTGATAAAGATTTTGTTAAAAAAGGTTTCCTGGTATTTTGACAGCTGAATCAGTGTGCTTGGGTTTAATTTGGATATCTCTCTCTTGTTCTATTCTGTAGTCGTTGGAGCTGCAACCTGAGCCATGCAAATCAAGCTTGTGTACACACTAAAATAATTTGAAGCACATTCATGTGCATGTATCAATTAAAGCTCACATGAGATTCGTTAACTGCATCTAAACCATAAGGGATGGTTTCTTTTAAACATACTGGAGATGTTAATTAATGGTTTCGTAGCATGGTTTTGAAATAGGGTTCTGTTTCCCTAGAGATACCTAGACAGATATATAAAACATTATCTTGAAGAATAAACAAATAATTTAAATCTAGCTCTTGTATATATTGCTGGTCTCTAGGTTGCCTGAGATCTGGATGGAGTCACGTGTCTGTAGAGACTGAAAAGCACTCCGCTGTAGGGAATCCTTGTCGCTACGCTGCTATTCCACTTATTGCCGATAGGTGGCGACATGTAAACAGTGCTTGAAGACATTGTCTTTCAGTCATTTGTTTTTATCCGTGTACTTTAAATTTAAATTGTACTTTCATTTTTGTGAACCTGGTGTTAAAATACGTAGAGCTCCATATTTTGTCATGTCAGTGCGTCATTCCAAAGCACGTGCAGTACCTTAATATCTTGAAGCAATAGTAGTTTTGGTTTAGACTGTTAGATCTTGACTAATGGAACTATGCTCTTTTTTCTTTGCTCCTTTAGGCTTTTGAAGAAAATAACATTGAACTCGCTTTAACCGGTTGACTTAAGGAAATTCGTGGTTAAATAAAGTATGCAGACACAGCCGGAAGTGTGTCGAATGTAGGCGTTTCTTTATAAATTAGTCAAATACGCCTCCCTGACGACCAATAATGTTCCGCGCAGCGCTGTGTGAAATAAATTATGTAAATGTCACAGGCTGCAGATATTCACCAACGCAGAGATGAGCTGACCTTGGAGTTTCTTTGTGCTGCGGTACTGGATGTACGGTTTCTTGATAAAGCGAGCTTTTCTGCTGGGGAGTCAAGCGCTCACTGCACAGTATTCCAGAAAACGCATACAAAGGATGTAATTTTCAGAAAGACCGCAGGAAGGACACGTTCACGTCTGTGCTCGATTTCTTATGGACGAAATAGCATGAATTCCCCATGCTATTCAGTGGCGATGGATCTTGGTGTTTGTCAGCTTAGAAATTTTTCAATATCTTTCCTGTCATCGTTGTTGGGGACCGAGACTTCGTCCGTCAAACTTGACAATAGGTAATGTGTCAGAATTGTTATGTTGGCAATAAAATGTCGCGGTGGCTGATAACAAGGACAAAGCCTCTGTTCTGTAAGCAGCTTATATTGTGTGCAAAATATAACCTGTATAAGACACAAGTTATGTTTTAGTAGGATGTAGGTCTTTTATGTTGGATAAACAGAGTGGAGTCGGATAAAAGCGCTTTTTCTGGAGTCGGATAAAAGCGCCTAAACTCGAACCAGTTTGCCTGCCGGTTCAGTCCTTCCTAAAAGATGCTGTATAAGACAGCTTTGCTACGAACGCTGTATAATATTAAAGTCTATCTAATAATACCATACAGTAGAGTTCGATCTGTTCTAGAGATTTTCATGGAAATCATTGTAGTATGTAAATGTACGTTTTAACCAACGCTTTTCGACAAATTATGAATGTTGTGTTTAAATTGCCATAGCTTTTAAGTATTAGTGTTGTATTTAAAGTAGTGAAGTAACGATTTCTCTTTTTCCCCGCAGCTCATCTGGTGCCAGTGTTGTGGCCATAGACAACAAAATTGAGCAAGCGATGGTAAGTGATTCTGTTTTTCTCATCCCAAATATTGTATATTTAAACTTTGACGTAGATCATTTGTTTACAGACTGTACATTGTTTCACTGTTACATTATGCTCTGGGGAATTATGTAATCATCAAATGGTTTCTTGCCTTTATGACAGCATCGATACTTTGTTTGGTTTTGTTTGCGTAAATCATTAGAATTGTAGTGTACGTCATTTTGTTAACACAGTAAGCCATTCGGAAACAGTAAATACACAAACCGAGTGTAATGTTGAGTAAAGTGTTTGGTGTTTGCTGGCTTGCCTGGGGTTTTGCCTGCGCGTACTCACGCGATCTGTGCGCCTTGTTACTGTTGCTAGGCAAACCCCAAAGCTTTTACGCTTAGTTAAAAATATCTCTGCTTCTGATTGGTCTGCCATATTGTGGGACGGCCATTTTGTGCGTCTCGTGACGCTGAGCAGTGGCATAAAGAGAGGGAGGGACTCTGAGTAAAGAGTAGGATGCAGTTACCCATTGCTTTGATATGCTTTTAAATAAACCCCTACTTAACCAGCTGTTACAAAAACTTAATACATGTAATTAACAATGCAAACTAACAGACTATTTTTATTTTACAGTGCATGTTTTAATAAAACCAGTAGAAACCTAAAAGTAACTGTTGGTTTTCTTTTCTCAGGATCTTGTGAAGAGTCACTTGATGTATGCTGTTCGTGAGGAAGTGGAAGTGTTAAAAGAACAGATTAAAGATCTAATTGAGAGAAATTCTCAACTTGAACAGGAAAACAATCTGCTTAAGAACCTGGCTAGTCCAGAGCAACTTGCACAGTTCCAGGCACAAGTTCAAAGTGGTTCTACTCAAGCAGCACAGCCACCTGCCCCATCAGCCCAGCTCACAGCACAGAACTCTGGACCCACGGCATAACACAGAATGAATGTTCCTGTTCATGGCAATAAATGGCCTAAACATAAAGGAAACAGACTGAAGCTTATGAACAAACATGTTCAACGCATTTAGACTGACAAAATTTGCACACGTTTTAAAACTTGATAATTCTTGTACTGAGATCATTTACACACCAATGACAATCCAGTTGGCTGTTGACTGATGTTGGATGTTGCCAAAATCCACAGACTGTGATTGTCAGGTGGAAGAAAATAATCCAAGAGGACACAAGATTAAAAAAACACTGTGCCTGTGTCTAAAGTAATGTTGGTTTTTAGTTCAGGCTGTTTTCCATGTCTCAGTTACCTTTGTGTAAATGCTGACTGCGGTCTTTTTAGACTGAGCTTATATTCAAAGCAAGCACTTTCACGGTGACAAATGTGATACAACTTTGAAGATCTGCCAGTCTGTACCCCATCTGGTATGGGGTAGGTAGATGCAATGACGACTTCCAAAGTTGCATTGGTTTAATCATGATACTTTTTTGAATGAAGGAAAAGGAGGAGCTTTTATGCTTATAATCCTCATTCATTCTCTTGTGAATTTAAGGCTGCTTTTCTGTGCAGTGACATGCCAGATGAGAAACAAGCTGAGTTTCGAGGTGAACAGGCTGATGTATGTTATTGTATGATTAGTGTAAGTATTTTGTAAAATAGCTATCATGTGAAGCGGTTAAAGAAACACTATATAGGTTGTACAGATTAAAAGGGTAGAGAGGTAGTTGTTGACCTGCCCAGGAGACATCTTTTTTAAATGCTGTTAAAACAGGATCAGTCTTGTGATATTTATCTGACAATTGAAAACTACTCATTAACACCTACTGTACACTACTAAATTCACTTGAAATGATTTGAAGTATTACACTTACGTGATTTCTGGTATCAGTTTGGACAGTGAAGTATTTTGGAGCAGTCTTTTAACTTACAATTACTCTTGACTATCATATAGCAGACAGATTTTGCATTGTGTACAAGTTGTATGCTTATGTTCTGTGCATGTTCTCAGACCAGGAGATAAGTTGTAAAATGCTGTAATTGCACTTGCCAGTTGCGCTTCACAACTCTCAATAAAGTCATGTTTGTGAACATTTGTTGAGAACAATTTTTGCTTTATTGCACTTAATTTGATCAGGCTATGGCATACAGTTGTAAAAATTAAGGGGAAGTAGGGTTTACTACAAATGTAAAGGGACAAACGTCTGCCCATATTGGTAAGTATTTTATATCTATTTATATATCTCTATATATATTTGTTGTATTTCTTGCTGTGGTTTGTATCCTTATGTCTAGTACGTGTTCCATTGCAGTCAAGCTCCAACAATGACTTACATGGAAAATCATTTCCATGTAGTCCATAGTTTTGGATGTAGCGTTACATTATTATTTTACATATTGAAGTGTTAAAATAGCTGTTAAAATAACTAATCTCAAATAAGTTTGCATTACAGTCTGATCTATAGCGTCACATGTAAACCTGAGGGTGTATTGATGGTTTAAAATAATTTCAATTTATACAGGCTTACAGGGTTTTCTTATGGACAGCAAATGTAGCCAGTTCAAAACCAATCAAGAATTATCTTATTGCCAATGCTTTGCAGTTTAAAACTCAGATGACCTGTAAACTATAAAAAGATCACTATTTGTCATCGCCAGCCAGCTCCAGAGGGATTGTCTTTACAGTTAGTGTGCTGTGTGCAAAATTTTTAGTTTTTCTTAAATCTTATTTGGGATGTTGACTATTATCTACTATAACAACTTAAACATATATATATATATATATATATATACACACACATNAAATCACAGGGTGATCAAATACTTATTGACCTCACTGTATATATATACACACATATATATATATACATGAATATACACATATATATATGAATATATATATATATATATATATATATGAATATTCATCTTATTAAAAGGAAAAAAATATTAACACACATGAAGGTTGAACTATAAGAACGTGTATGAGGCACTACCCAAATGTGTTTGATGTTTATTTGAAAAAGTCACGCAAACACAGTTAAACTGAGAAATAGATAATGGTACGCAATCAGTGATCACATATAAATAAGATGAAAGTGAATAAAGTGAAAGTGGCAAAAAAAGACGTGGAGTCAACAACAATAATGGTTCTTTAGAAAAGCACTTGTCATATAGTATTGTACACTAGATTCAGCTCCTTAGCACAAAACCTTTCGACCCACAAGGAATATTTTAACCATTCAGTCCTCTGTCAGATTGCATCCCATCACCAAAAAAAACACGTTCACATGTAGGGCAGAGTACAGTATGTGAAGAATTCTGGGATTCACATTCCCATTCGAATACTTTGAATGATCTGAAAGATAGCTGAAAAGAAGAATAACAGCAGTTCCTTAATTTCATATATAGTCATGGTGTAATAGGGAAGTTTGAATAACAAACAGCACATCATTGATAATATGCATAATATAAAAATTACCTGATCCACAAACAACAAATACGAAAAGTGCCAAAAGCCATGGTCCCACAGGATATTTTTCTTCTTGAGGTCGCTGAAACAGCAAGTTAAATATTTATATGCTATAATTTCACAGTTCATGTTATTCCTGTCATAATGGCAGAATTCTCTGAAACACACTTTTTTATATTATTATTGTTGTTGTTATTATTACATGTTGTTATATCTTATTACTATTAT
This sequence comes from Botia almorhae, assembly GCA_036877575.1. Lineage (NCBI taxonomy): Eukaryota > Metazoa > Chordata > Actinopteri > Cypriniformes > Botiidae > Botia > Botia almorhae. Next base: position 19,615 of record JAZGTJ010000785.1, on the reverse strand, counting down.
TTTATTTATTTTTGCTGCCGTGACCATGGCAACGGCATGTGTGTTAACGTTAAATCAATTTGGTTAACACTGAGTAGTTTGAGAGATTGTGATTATTTAAAACAATAGTGTTATTACATAATGTAATTTACACAACCCTATTTAAGGAAATTGCAGGCAATATAAAGCAATAGATTTATAGTATTAAACCTGATACTCGCCTTATATGAGGTGTTAATAAAAAACAGCCTCGTGATAACAGATGGTCCCCTCGAAATTATTCTTACAAATTAAACAATATAACTACAATGACATTCCAGACCGAGCACACAGAAACGAGATCCCTTCAAAAATGCAAATATTTATCATGCGTTTCCGATTATTCCGACTACGAATGACAACCTTACCAGGGTCTTCGCTACATTTCCCCTCTGAGTGATGTTTTTGCTGTGCTTCTCGTTTGCCATACGGATCCTTTGTTTTGCTACCATCTTCCGACCCAGTGTTTGTGTATAGAAATTCAAAGCTACAATAAAATAAAATATATTGCTTTATCTGTGGTGATGCTTTAGTCTTTATTCCTGCACCCGCTCCCCTAAACCGAATTATGCGGGACGGAAGTGCGCCTCCATGTAGCTTAATAAAGTCTAGAGGGACGAGATCCCTATTTGGTTCAGCTTCAACTCTCAGCTGTATTAACCTGCTCGCATTTATTCTTCTTCTAAATCGATATTTTCGTTTTCAAATCAACCTGAAACATTATGAAATTAATATTAAGTATTAATTTCCCCTATACGTCGCCAAAATATATAATTCCCAAATGGCTTTAATTTGCAGTGGACTTTTTATTTATTTGTACTTCTTTAGGGAGCATAGTACTTTCCTAACGAGTTTCCCCACGACTGTCAAGGTGAATGATGCTTTAATATTGCCGTATTTTTTACATGATGCAAGTAAATTAGATATGAGGTTGCTTCAGCAATCAGCACACGTCCTACAAGACGATAAAGAGGTTGCTTAGCAACTGCCTCAAGGGGGTTGTGCAAAGCAGTACACACATTCAGTTCCACAGCAGTGAGTTCAGCATTCTCTGAGTTTAGATTTCATATTACAATGCATGTTGTGATATGGGTCCACTGGGCACTTTCCATTTTCATTGACCAAAACTCATCTAGCCATGAATGACCTCCCATTGCGCATATAGCTGTGCACTGTTGATATTTTAGATTTCTTTTGAAATGTTGTGATGCATGTGTAAGGCTTTACTCTCTTTTATATTAAGTCACTCAGCCTATATTTGATACTCAATATTAAGAAATATTGGTCTCTAGAATTCTTTTTAACATTGCAGATTATATTATTCTTAACATCGCAGATTTCTTAAGTTAACATTGCCAATTATAAGTCCTGCATGTTATGTATCACAAAAGATCTCATGTACTTAAGGGCATGTTGTGTAGAGCGCAGCCCCTAACAGTCATGTCTGCATTGACTTTCTGCGTTCCTCTCAGCCTTTATGTTTTAATAAGACTGCAGCACAAACCACAACACAGGAAAACTGAGACGCATATTAATAGTGAAACTGCATATAAATAGCACATAGCTAACCACAGACATTTGATCACACAATGCATGTTGCATTCACAATGAGGTTTCCTTTCTCTACATTTCTCTATATTATTATACTATTATTATCTTTATATTATCTATATAATTATTTGCTGGATATGAGATAGATTGGAAAATTATGATTATATTATGGAAATTTAAACCTACACTGGTTGATTTAACAGCTCTCTATGGTGTTCTTTCTCACTGGATTCGCTGCTGGACGGCCACATCACCTGCTAGAAGCCAGACATGGTGGGGAATGAATATTAAGTACAATCCCACACTTTAAACCTGTAATAATAATTCTAATGTAAATTGAAAACACAGAAATACAGTGAAAAAGAATATATAGGCATATAGTTTGTATTAGGCCATCACCTAAGGATATTAGGTTCAGTTCATCTTTGCCCTAACCCAGCAGATCTCTCAGCAGCTGGACTTCCTTTTTTTGGCAGATTCAGATTCTGTTTCACTCTGTCTATTACAAGGGTTTCTCTCTTGCTTTATTTCTAAAACATACACACAAACATTTACACGATACACTCTTCACATGACAGAAACTAACTGTCTTGTGGACATCGCTACATTTTGCACATTCCAAATCTGTTTGGTTTAACTGCTGCATTACAATATGCCAGTATGTTTTATATTCTAGAGTCAAAAGCAAGAGGAAATGTTTGACCCAGATTCAGATCTGTTTCCCCTAAATTACTTGTCCAATTATGCTCAACCTAAATCTCCAGAGGGAAAATTGTTTACCAAATAATATTTACATATGGAAAACAGAAGCTAGTCAACTAAATATCATCATTATATGCATGCATCACAGTTCAGAGGCAAATACAAGATTCCAACGTAACACAATACAGAAAACGTAAGATATAAATATGGCTGAGGCAACCCTGAATATTCACTTTCAGAAAGGAAAAAAAAAGTTAATTTAATGTTTGGTGGGTCACCACATAATGTGGTAGGTCACCACATATTGTATAATGTCATATCTAGATCCTAAAACAAAACCATTGTTTAATAGAGTAGAAATGATGATCACATTGAACCTTCCCCCTTCCACCCACCCAATAATTTATAAGCAGTCTTAGTCTGAGCTGGAGCAGATATTTAGGTCATGATGAAAAGTACTTTTATTCACCCCCAAAACACCTCCTCACAAGTGGCATCCAGGTCTTTGTCAGCCCAGTCGCAAACTTTGTAGAGCTGACACTGTAGATGTGTCCCTCAGGAGCAGCCTTAACACGAGGGGCCTATCAGAGACCCTTTCCATCTCTATTGGGCTCTTTGTAGAGAGCTGTATTGTGTCTGGTGTTAGGAGCCATGGCCGCTGCTCTGGGACATTCAAATTACATGTGACCCATTTGGCCAGGTTGAAAGAACGAAGCAAAGTCCTGCTTTTTGTTTCCTTTATGCACAGTGAGCTTGTGTGTTTGTGGGGTGTTGATTGGTCATTATAGAAAATTAGTCAATAGAATAGGAAATGAAAAGCCAATAGAGATTAGAATCTACTTAGAATGATAATGTTATGTTTTTTACATGTTAATTCCTGAGAGTGATATGGGTGAACAGATTTAGCTTGCCATCGATATTGGACACTCCCTATGACCTCTCTACCACTCTCTATTACCTTTCTGCTACTGAATTTCTGAAAGTCAATTAATAAAGTGAAGTTTTTTTCTTTAGAATTTTTTTCATTCATTTTTACCCTCCCTTCAGAACACTCTCCAAAGCCATGCCTTCTCCAACCTATGAATGCATACATTTAAAGGCAAGTAGGACATCCCAACATTGCATTCAACCTTAAAGGTAGGTGAAGCCAAAATAATTTCCATTGGAGTGGTGTAAGCAGAAAGACAGTTAGCTCATTGTACACTGTGGGTCAAACTGAGAGAACAGAATGAGGACCACACTCTTCTTAAAGGTTATTCATAATTAATTTACTGGCCTGTATCTAGACAGTTGTAAGCGACTGAGTTCTCACTAGCAGCCAGTCACACCCATTTAAGGAACCTGATTAAAAGGATTATATAACATATTAAATTCAGAGTAATGTGTATAAAGTAAACTAATAACTAATGTAAACTAATACAAAGTCTGGTCTAATGTATGAAACCGCCACAGAACTGCACAGTTGCACAAAATTTATTATTGTAATTTTTAAGCATCTGTGCTGTAAATATGTTTGTGTTGCTGTTTTCTAAAACTTTGCCTTAATTTGTCATTAATGCATTTGTTGACACAAACCGATGGAATTTATCTCTGCTTGACAAGTGAAGTGCATTAGTTCCTCCAGATGTTAGACTGGGAGCCCCACTGCAGGAAACAAACAAGGCCAGAGAGAGATGATAAAGATTAAAAAAGGAAACAGGGGCCACTTGCTCAGAAGTCAAACTCAGTTGGATTGTTGAAGTTGGATTTAGATCTTTCAGGCACTATGGCAGAAGAGTTTGCAAGGAGAGAACTAGAACTAGCTAGTGGTAAGAAATAAAGTATGGATTATTGAATGGTTCAGGAGAAGAGATGAAGTATGAAGTAAATATAGCATAAAATATAAATCCTGTTTAAGTAGGTTTTCTAGATGTAGATTTCTAAAAAGTGAGTAAGATTGTAGAATGATTTAGCATGCATTATACTGTATTGGGTGACATTTTATTTCTCATTCTTTTCTCATTTCTTTAATTATTGTTAAGAAGACCTATGCACAAAGTGACAAAGAAAGTGAGGACCAATATACTACTTTCTATTTAAAAAAGTTTTTTGACCTACACATACAGACAGGCAGTCAGCTCACTGTATGTGCTGTGGGTCAAACTGTCTGAGAGAACAGAACAAGGACCACACTCTGCTTAAAGGTTATTCATAATTAATTCACTGAACTGTATCTAGACAGTGCAGAGACACAGGCATCAGAGTTCTCACGCTAACACGCGGTCACACCCTTCTTGAGTGCCTGACAGATTACCTTTACCTAGAATACAATGCGACATGTCTGAGGCAAAATCATTAAAATGACCCTCACAAAAGCATTTGTTGAAAGCTGTCATTCTTTCAGTAGTGTCGCTGCCTATACAAAAAACAGTAAAGCACATTCAATTAAGAGGTGTTCCTAATTCACTCAAGTCTATGTATCCATGTTCTAGGACAGCAGAGAATGCCAAGCAGAGGCGTAACTGTGATTAATATTTAATAGTGTTGTTTGGGAAACAAATACTCAGTGTGCAGGCTAAAGAGGAGGTATAAGCCAATATCATTGCCACAGCAAAACATGAGTTTCATAAGGATTTTTGCCCATAAAAAGGTAATTCCTTGGGTATATTTACTTGGAAATACTTTATTTCAGAAAATATATCTTAAATTGTTTCTTTTCTTACCATACTGGCTCATTGTTGTTTTATTTTTCTAATTTTAAGAAATAGGGTTGGTAAAAGTGCAATATGTGTACTCTTAATTTAAAAACAATTATTCTAAATAAAATAATTCTTAATATTTTTTACTTCTGAAGTAATTTAATCTGTTTTAATATTTGAATCTGTCAGTAAAAATATTAAATAATAATAAATAATGTTTAAATAATGTTTAAATATTTTTACTGAAAAACAAAACAAAATTACTGATTAAGATCTTTAAACTCTATAGCAACCAGAGAATGTAACATACAGTATTCAGGATTTGCCTAATGGATAGTGTCATATTGATTTATTTGTTTTTAGCTATTCTTAGGATTACTGAGGATTTTTACTGTACACACAAGCCTGGTGAGCAAATGGGTGTTGTTGTTTTGGTTGGAGGTGTGTGTGGCCATCATGAATAGGAGTAGAGTATATTCTGGGAGAGATGAATTAGGTTGTATCCAGCTTATCTGAAGTGGATGAAGCAGAATAAAAAGAAGCAGGGGCTGCATCGGCAGGGGCCTGAGCCATGTTACTCAGCCCCTATTGTTTCAGCCCAGTGTGCGATTAGCCCTGCCATTTTCTTCTTTGTCAAACACTTTTAGTGGTTCTGTAAGCTTGCCACTCGCCATATTGTTAATGCTGCTGCCCCACACAAAACTATTTGAGCGCGGCTGAGCCATTTAAGCGATTAACCCTTTAGAAGAACAAAGCAGACAACCACAAAAGGGAAACAAAGTGAACCAGGCCTGACCCCTAAAAAGCCCAGAGAACACAGGAGCAGCAGGAAACTGATTACCTATGAGGTGTACCAGTTCAGTAAGATGGGTGGATTTCTGTCTCTGCTGGTACCTGCAAACGAATATAAACAACTCTTTGTGGGGGTGGACTTGGCCACATCATACCAGTTACCATGGCATGCAACTTGAACACATTTATCCAATCACATTTTTGCACTCACAATAAGAGTTTGCACAAATGTTCTGACAGAAATTAACAGATTGTTATACAAGAAGTATCCATAGTCGTTGTGAAAGTTTGAATAAAAATCATAAAATTTTATGTGCAGCATATAAGAACATTGTAACTTTTCTGTCTGTGAGATATAAAAAAACACCACAGAACACCACAGCAACACCCTGGTGATGATCCAAAACACCATTCTACCAACTCCCTAAGGTCACTGAAATCAGAACACATGAAGGGGTCTGGTGGCATAGTTTTCTATCCTGGTTTAATGACATTGCAGAGTCCTCTGATGTGCAGCTGATTTACACTCCTTGTGAATATTAAATACTATAGTGGCTCATCTGCTTTCCAACTCGTCCTTGCATCATTATTTTTGCAATGCCATGCAGTCACGACTTAGCTGTTATGACTGTGAGAGCAGAGCGTATATTTGTGCATTCTGTCCCAGACTGCTGAATGACCCTCACATGCGTGCAAAACACATTTTTATGCTCACTACGACAGATGGCCCTACAGAAGATAAAAACTGAAACTCCACCACATAAACTAATTTGTTTAAACAGTATATTTCACTGCAGAACACTAATATTTACACATTTGGATTTTGCTCACACCTTTACCACAATCAAAGGACATTTTATTTAGATAAACAAGTGAAAACTGCTTCCTTTCTGCCACTCCACAGCAATTAACTGCCTTTCAAAGTAACTCAGTTTGCCTTATACATTCATCATAAAAACAAAATTTAGCAGGTTTTCTTTCACTTGCTCTCCCTGGTCTTTAAAAAGTCAAACTTAGCTACACAAAAGTTTTGAAGTGTGACCTGAAATACCAGCTTGCGTGAATAAGCTATCTATTGACGCTGCCAACCTTTGCCACCGCTCAGAGCAATAGAAAGTAGGTCACTACTCTAACAAACCAAACAGCTTTGTGTTGTCCAGGCCCCTGCAGACTAGTCCCCTGCACTGCATGGATGAGGGAACAACAAAAACAGATTTTATTTTCCACTATGCCTTTTAGGTCAACAGCTTTAAAAAATGTCATCAAGTCATGTTTATGTTTGGACCAAGTTTAGTTATGACACTCAGACATTCCCTGTTTTGACTTCTTACAGGGAGCAGTCCAAAGAGTTTCTCTACTACCCAGCCTGTGAAAACAAACACTCTTTGAGAAAGGTTGGGTGTAAAGATCTCAGTGCACGTGGCTGCTCCCAACACACTGAAGTTTCATCCGAAACTACAGTGACTGTGTTTTGAAAACATGTACCATGGTGACCTTATCTTTCCAGTAAGACACGTTACCATAAATGTTTAGTAGCCACTAAAAGATTCAGTAATACATTTTCAACGGTTTGATGATAAATATTTATGGTAGATTTAAGAAATCTTACCAAGTCATTTTGAGTTACCCCAGCAGCAGATTTTATTAGCTTGGTCACAGAAAATGTTTATCATTTTAAAATGGTTGTTTCAACAGAGCACATTTCTACAGTAAATGTTTCCAAAATAAAGTAAAGCTTAAGTAAATTCTTAAGTAAATTCAACTTTTAAGAATTTTTATTTACTGTTACTAACAAGAAATACAAAGACACCATTTTGTGATTTTTTTTTGCATTTTGTCAATTTGTGATTAATTCTGTACAGACACAGTTGAGCAATTCTCCAACCTCCTCCATTCATATAGTTACAGATTAAAGGCATCTGTCCTTAATGATGTAATGTTTGAGGTGTGTATTTCCCATAGAAGTGTTAGTGGAACGCCACTCACTAAATGACAGGGTGCAGGGCAGGTTTCACAGTAGCGTGCAACAGCCAATGCTGCAGCTCTGCTGCAGGCTGCAGCTCATGCTCTGTGTATGACACAGTAAAGAAATGCAGGTGAAAGTCAACAGCAGTTTACATTCAACAGATAACCTCCAGACAACTAGTGCTTGTGCTGTTATCTTAAAGGAAGCTAATGTTTCCCAATCAGGGGTACACATAACCCACAAATACTTTTTAATCATGATTAATCTGAAGAAAACAAAACTATGAAAATGAGACTAATATGTGCATGTTTTAAAAATTAAGCATGACATTGTTTGTTTAGTTTAAAAGAGATTTTATTATTATTAATGATAATCCTGTTCCTGTAGCTCAGTTGGTATCGCTTTGCGATAGCACTGCAAAAGATTATGAGTTTCATTCCCAGGGAGCACATAATATAAATAAATGTAAAAGAACCAACAAAGCCTTATGCTGTCACAGAGAGAGGTGAGAGGTGTGATTTCTGGATGTCAGATAACAAGGACATTTTCTCTTAGGACCAAATCGCTTACAGTAGATTTTAATCAGCTGTTACAGAGAAGCTGATTTTTTCTGCACATCAATGCAGCATCTGCAAAAAAAACAAGCATTGACGTCCACGGTAAGCAGAGCAGTGAACACAATAGTCCAGATACAAACTGGCAAAAGAAATCACATAAATTAATACAAGACATAAAATGAAACATAAAATTAAACACAAGACAGTTTCTACCAATAAAAATGTGACAACCTGACATTTATGAAAAATACTGTTAAACTGTTGTCCACAGTTCACTACCAATCTACCTTAATTATATATAATTAATGATATATTGTATTATGATAATATTGGGAATTTAGTTTGGAGAATAAAGGACAGTTTTAGACTACCTTTTTAAATATAAAATATTACAGAAGAGAAAAACATTTGTGTTATTGGACAAAATCTATGTTGAAGTAACTGAGATTTAGTCTTTGTGAGAACAAGCCCCTAGTCTCTTTTCTCTTGTACATTCATCGTTTTATGATAACACATTTCTGCACCCTTTAGATGTTCTCTCATCACTTACTCCAGAGCTCTTCTGCTGAACATGATATCGCTTCAGCATCACACACAATAGCCAGCTTGTCACGCAAGCACAGATACAGTAGTGTTATGTTGAGGTGGAGTTATTCAATTGTGGAATTGTGTTTGTTTTGCCCTCAGTCCACCCTAAAACTCTGCCTCTGATGTGTCATCTGATACCTGTCAATGATCTGAGAACGTAACAAGAGTCTTGCGTGGGAAGTCATTGCTCAGTCCACACAATTTCATCTTCCAGTCCACACTTTTGTTGACAATGATCTGTTTGTTTTTGAAAGCTACAAGACGTTTTTAGAAAACTGTGTCAACGTTTTACACAAAGCATTCTAAAAAAAAAAATTAGAATACAATAATTTACAATAATTAAAAAAAAACAAAAAAAACTGACATACAGGCATGTAAGGTTATACCATGTGGGCTGTTTGTTAATGAGTAAGGATAGAATGAATCTTCCTGGTACTCTGGGTTATATGCTCAACAGATTTCAAGGTGCCAAAAGTAATTACTCAAAATGTGGGAAAAAAAAGTGGAGTAATTACTGTGAGATCTTTTTGCCCTGTGTGTTCTTGGTAAATGAAGTTCTGAGAACTTTATTCAAAATTTTCCACTGCAGGTGTTACGAGAGCCTTCCCCAGAGTACTAACAATGATTCGGACTACAATTCCCATGGGCCCCGTATCTGGGGCTGATCACTTCCAGTTTGGTTCATCTGTTCGCAATCAAGCGGTCTATTAAAACCGCGGACTCTATTCATTCTTGTATGGCTTCCGCCTAAATTTCATAGGGTTTTTCTGTTGTTGTTTACCTGGTTTTCGTGTTTGGATTGTTTCTGTTTTTTTGATTGTTTGCTGCCTGCCTTGTTTGACTCTGCTTTGGATTACGTTTTGGATTGTTTGCTGCCTGCCCTGAACTGTTTGCTGCCTGCCTCGACCCCTGGCTGTTTAATGTTGCTGATTTTTGTCCATTCCCTATAACTGGTTTGCTGGTATTTTACCCCTGCCTGTTTCGACCATTCTTAATAAAAGCTGCAAATGGATCCACATGACTTAGCGTCCGTGTTACAGAAGACATTGCCATCTAACGATCCAGCAGCAATGCGACAGCTCACTTTCGAGCTGTTCACCCAGGCCTTGCAGATCGCGCTGCACCAGCAGCAGCTCGTCCGTTTAACCTCTCTTACGGAGGAATTAGTTAGAACTCTCCAAGGTGCTTGTTTTCCTCCAGCGACAACGGCAGCTACCCCTCCGACATCCAGTTCACAGAGCCCTGTGGTTTCTTCTCCAGTCAGCCCACGACTCGCCTTTCCCGAGAAGTTCAATGGAAACCCTGCTCAGTGTAAGGGATTTTTGTTACAATGTTTCCTTTTTTTATAAATCAACAGCCCGCTCTCTACCCTACGGAGAACAGCCGGATTGCTTTCGTTTGTTCGCTGCTCTCAGGCAAGGCCCTCGACTGGGCTACTGCAGTATGAAAAGCTGATGGCACTGTTTTTTCCACTTTTGACTCATTTATCCGACAGTTCAGGGAAGTTTTTGAACATCGGTCGGAGGGAATAAGCCCAGGTGAACAACTACTGACATTCACTCAGGTTTCGCACACTCGCTGCACAAACTGAGTGAGTAGAGGATACCCTAAAGCTGCTTTTTGTCGTGGACTCAATCCGGAGTTACAGTCTGAGTTAACATGTCAAGATGAGGGAAGGATCTTAAGGACATCGATCTTTCTATCCAAGTTGACAATTTAATTCGATCATGGCAGCCTCGCCGTACTGATGCTCTGTCCAGCCCTGAGTTAACAGCCTCTTCAGAGCCCATGCATGTTAATTTTACACGTTTGTCTAGTGAAGAATGAGAACGTCGTTTCCGTTCCCGTTTGTGTCTCTACTGTGGTAAACCTGGACGCCGCCCTTTAGGACAAGGGAAGGTGGAACACCTGGCCGAGAACCTACAGCTCCTTGTAGGCACTCTACACAGTGAATCAATTCACCTTTATGCTATCTCTTCCCCAAATCACACTATTGTTCTGGGTTTGCCTTTCGCAGCCTGAATCTGAAGCTATGCAGCAGTATACATCCAGGGAACTAGCTAAAGGCTTTATTCGTCCCTCCAACTCACCAGCGTCGGCCGGATTCTTCTTCGTGAAGAACAAGGACGGCAGTTTACGCTGTGCATTGATTACCTTTAGTTCCTGTGACCCTAGAGCAATTACATAACGCCAAATACTTTACTAAGCTCAACCTGAGAAGCGCCTAAAATTTAGTCCGAATTAGATAGGGATAAGAGTGGAAGACCATCCTTTCAACATCTAGCGGTCATTACGAGTATTTGGTCATGCCTTTCAGTCTAGCAAACAGCCCATCAGTTTTTCAATTGTTTATGAATTAGATTTTTCGAGATATGCTAGAGAAATGGGCAATAGTATTATAGTAATATTGATGATATCTTGATCTACTCCGAGTTGTTCCAGGACCATGTTGAACATGTCAAAAGCGTTCTTAAGCGTCTTATCAAGAACAATTTATTTGTAAAAGGGGAGAAATGTGACTTTTACAAAACTTGCATTTCCTTTTTAGGGTACGTAATTAGTCAGGAGGGGGTTGCAATGGACGACAAGAAGGTCTATGCAGTAACTGAGTGGCCTGTAACTAAGACAGTAAAGGATCTCCAATGTTTTTTAGGCTACGCCAATTTCTACCGTCAATTCATTTATGGTTTCAGCTCTGTGGCTTCACCTCTGACTTCCCTTGTGAAGCGTAAATCGGGTAAAATAGTTTGGAGCGACGAAGCAGCCAAGGCCTAACTTAAAAGTTGTTTTACTTCCAGCGCAATTTTACATCACCCCACCCCCGAACTCCCTTTTTAATTTTTGAAGTAGATGCTTCCAATCATGGCGTGGGTGCCATGTTGTCTCAATGACACGGCACACCACCCAAAATGTTTCCCCGCGCCTGTTTCTCTCGCAAACTCTCGCTCGCCGAACGCAATTATGATGTGGGTAAACTACTAGCCATTAAGCTGGCTTTAGAAAAATGGCGTCATTGGCTAGAGGGGGCTGTCTTTCCATTTACCGTAATTACAGATCATAAAAATCTAGAATATCTTTGCACCGCTAAACGTTTTAATCCCCATCAGGCTCGTTGGTCTTTGTTTTTTACCCGATTTAACTTCATAGTAACTTATCGTCCTGGGTCAAAAAATACTAAAGCAGACGCTTTATCCAGGCAGTTTGAAGTTCCCAATGACCATTCACCCACCAAGAACATCATTCCCAAAATGATTTTAGTTGCCCCAGTTCAATGGGATTTACAGGCCGAGCTCCAGAATGCAAACGAGCTTCAACCTCCACCCCCTGAATGCCTCGAAAACCTCACATTTATTCCAGAGTCTCTAAGAAAGCATGTACTTACTCAGGTTAACAAAACCTCAGCTCGGGTCATTCAGGCATCAATGCGACCATGCAACTCCTCAGAAATAGATACTGGTGGCCTACCCTCACATCATGTACATCCAGAACTGCAAAATCTGGCAAATCTCAAAGACTCCAAAACAACTACCCGCAGGTCTGCTCCAGCCATTACCCACACCCTATTGTCCCTTGTCTCATATCGCTATCGACTTAATCACAGATCTCCCGAACTCCCAAGGTAACACGACAATTCTCACCATTATTGAACTGTTTTCCAAAGCATGCTGCCTAGTTCCTCTACCCAAACTTCCCACCTCCCTGGAAACAGCTGAAATTCTCTGCAATTATGTATTCCGTTTTTATGGCTTGCCGGATGACATTGTGTCTGACCGGGTACCCCAGTTCACGTCACGGGTGTGGGCATCTGTTTTCAAAAGCTTGGGAGTAAACATTAGTTTAACCTCCTGGTACCACCCACAGTCTAATGGCCAAACTGAAAGACTAAACCAAGAGATCATAAGATTTTTAAAGTCATATTGTAACCAGAGACAAGCAGACTGGAGCAGATACCTCATGTGGGCGGAATATGCCCAAAACTCTCTGGTCAAGCACGCTACTGGTATGATGCCCTTCAAGCATGTCCTCGTATTCTAACCACCCCTGTTCCCCTGGTCTGGAGAGCCAACCGACCTTCCCGCCATCACAGACTGGTTGCAATGCAGCGAGGAGGTATGGGAAAGAGATCACACCCACTTACTACACGCTGTTAGACGTCAGACACAACAGGCAAATCATCACAGACAGCCCAGTCACAACTTCGCCCACGGCCAGTGGGTGTGGTTCTTCACCAAAGATCTCCACCTCCGGCTACTGTGCTGGAAGCTCAGCCCAAGTACGTGGGTCCCTTCAAAATTCTAAGAGTAATAAACCAGTATCTGTCAGATTAGAACTCCCATCTAATTATTGTGTTTCTCCAACATTTCATGTATCACTGCTCAAACCCACTGGTGCACCGGTTGGAGAGCTGGAGGGGAGTCTTCAGGAACAGCCCCCTCCCATCTTAGTGGACGGCGAGGAGGCTTATCGGGTTAATCAGTTGCTCGACTCCAGGTGCCGGGGCGGCAGGATTTAGTGCAATGTCTTGTATTGCCTCGGCCTACATTTTAGAGCGTTTTTCCCTTTTTCCCGTTTTTTTGTGTTTGGATTGTTTCCGGTTTTTCCGATTGTTTGCTGTCTGCCTTGTTTAACTCTGCTTTGGATTACGTTTTGGATTGTTTGCTGCCTGCCCTGAACTGTGACTGCTTATCGTTTATGATTGTTTGCTTCCTGCCTCTACCCCTGCCTGTTTAACGTTGCTGATTTTTGTCCATTCCCTATAACACTGTTTGCTGGTATTTTGACCCCTGCCTGTTTCGACTATTCTTAATAAAAGCTGCAAATGGATCCACATGACTCAGCGTCCTGGTTACAACAGGACTATCTGTCCCTGCTCTCGATCAACGACATTACCACATGTGGCCAAACACGTAAGTGACCCTTACGTCCCTACACTGAGTTTAATAAAGTGCTGCAATGTCATCAAACACAGACAATGCTTGAGTCACAGAAACAAAGTGTTATTAAGACTATGACGCAAGAGTGCATTATGGTCAGATATCAACACAGCTGTGATTTAGTCAATGGTTATCATATCATGCTAATCAGGGCTGGGTAAAACTCAGTTTTTAATAATTGGGTGCTTTTTCAATTATGAATGTTTCTTCAGATTTCAAAAATATTTAATATTACTGCAGTTTCTATGAATATCAATTCATTTTTATTTGTCTTTCTTATTTAATTTAAATTCCAATTGCAATTCTACGTCCTGTTGGATACCTCAATTAAAATCTATGAAAATAAATTTAATTTAAATTTGAAAGTTATTTTAAATTAAATTCTAAATGGCCACCAACCTTGAATTAAAGCACACATGGCCCTGTCTAGAAAATTCTTAATATTTTTAAATGCTGTCTGCATGCTGTCTAAAACTTTTTATTTTGTTTTTGCTTTAGGCACTTTTAAAGAGCATTACAGAGATCAAAGCAACAAATATTTTGTGCATAGAATCAATTGTGCAAGCATGTATCAGCTGAGAGAAAAAAATCGAGGCTCAGGCGACAGCCAATGACTTGTTTACCCTGGTTCATCAATGGTACTTTGAGCCGAGATTCCACAACAGGCAAACCAAACAGAGCCGTTCAAACAGCAGAAAACACGTCTCTCTCTTAAACGCACACCTCTTTTTGCTTTAGAGGCCTCATATTTTCCCACAATCCATATGTACACATGTATACACTCCACACGTGAGGAAAATATTTGGCCAAATAGTTGGCAGTTGTGAAGTGGTGAAGCCCCTGGAGGGTGGAGACCTCGTCGGCTTAAAGAACAGAGGGTATAGACACTTTCTGGAGAGCTAGTACAGGTATGTGGGTCAGCTGTGCCACGTTGAGATTCTCCACAGTTTTTCTAAGGCTACCAAATACTGAGTGTGAGGAAAAAAACATCCCCAGGTTTGTTTACATTCATCACAGATTCAGAGCTGCGACTGAACTGACGGGAATAACAGACAGACTATTCAGCCCAGCTGCTGAGATCAGCTAAGTACAGCTGGTATTTCTTTAAGCCCAGCCAGAGGAAAAAAACAAAAATGCTCCCTTCGAAAACAGCTGGCTGGGTCTGCCTTTCTCACTTCCTTCTCACACGTTAAGAAGCAGGGAACTGGATCAGACTGTTTTTATTTGACAGATTCCACAGAACTCTGTTCTAACCTGCAAACAGATGAGGTCATAAACCAACTTCTTAGCATGAGGCTGCAATTAATTCACATGCTTATTGTTTTTGTTTTGACTGAAACAACACAAAAAACAGAGAAGAAAAGTCAAAAAGTCACACTTGCAACCAGTTAAAATGGAGAAAAGTTGACTTTAACCTTTGTGTTGTGTCACACTGAGCATGGAGAAAAGAAAGAAGTATAAAGAGTTGTCTGTGGATTTGAGAGAAAAAATTGTGGGAAAACATGGACAATCTCAAGGCTACAAGTCCATCTCCAGAGATCTTAATGTTCCTGTGCCAACTGTGCGCAATATCATCAAGATGTTTACAGCCCATGGCACTGTAGCTAACCTCCCTGGATGTGGGCGGAAGAGCAAAATTAATGAAAAAAATTACAAATAAAGGACTGTTCGAATGGTGGATAAAGAACTCCAATTAACTTCCAAACAAATTCAAGCTGATCTGCAGACCGTCGCCATCTGAATGAAAAGGGACTATGATAGGAGCCCCAGGAGGACACAAAGGCATAAGATGATTTTAGTGATTTTTTTTCAAAGGGGTGTTACCAAATATTAGGTTAAGGGTGTCAATAATTTTGTCCATGGCATTTTTGGGGTTATGGATTCACTTTTTTGGTGTGAAATTGTATCAGATTTGACTTTTCTCTGTTTTTTTGTGTTGTTCCAATTCAATTTCATTTATATAGCGCTTTTTACAATGTTACATTGTTTTAAAGCAGCTTTACATAAAAAAACAAAGAATAATAATAAACAGAACAAATGTCAGACATGTTAATGGTATTATTGCAAATAATATGTGTGAGATGTATAAGACTAATTATGTATACTAAATTTATAGTATGTTTATGAATAAAGGGTTGACTGAACTGATAAAACCACAAAATTATTGAGCAAGATATGCATTCTAGCGTACATAAGGATGGCATATAATAGTTAACATCTTATGGGACAGGGGTAAAAGGGTTTTGCAAAAGTACCATGAACTACACACAACAAGCAAAAGTAAAAAGAATACATACATAGATAAAATATATATAATAAAAATGTTAGAAGTTTACAATTTACAAAACCTTAAGCTTAGTTAGACATCAGCAGCAAGCAAGCCAACAGGGCGACAGTGGCAGGGAACCAAAACTCCAATGTGTTACGGTGACTAGATAACAAAGAAAGATATTTATTAAACAAAGACAAACAAACACTAACCGTGGGAGATGAGGGCAACAACAAATGCCACAGCAGGGTAACACAAAGGGAATCCAAAATACACGAAACAAGAGCAAACCAGGGTAGTCCAAAATCCAGAAAATCCAAAATCCAACATATGAAATCCAATAACATTTAACATCAAACAATCACCCACAAACAACACTAGAACCAGGGAACTTAAATAACCAAACTAATCAAAGGTGAAAAGGTGACGACGATTACAAAAACAGAAAGTGAAGACAGTGAAAACCAGAAACAGACAAAACACTTTAAAATAAGAGTCCGGACTCCTAACATAGAATAAAAGTCCAGACTTCTAACACAATAATGTATAGATGGAGAAAAAACCTTGGGAGAAGCCAGGCTATTGATCCAATTGATTGGAATTTATTGTTCCAATTATATCTGATGATGGGCACTGAGAAATCATGCCAACAGAAATGGTGAGGCATAGTGTTACTATTTGCAGCCATAACATAACTAAGCGGGGAACAAATTATAGAAACTAACTAAGCTAAAAGTAGGCATGTACATAATGGTTGGTTTACTAAGAAAGTCTATCAAATCCTGATGATCTCAGGGTCTCAGGGGTCATTCACTCCAGTCCCCCACCATCTGGTCTCAGAGCTTGCATCCAGGTGACTACAGGACCTTGGGAAATGAAAGACAGACAGATTTAGTTGTTCCAGTGAAAACAAAAACAATAAGCACATGAATACCAAACATTTGCAATTGGAACTGTTTTCTAAGAGAACAAGTTACAAGTTACAAGTGGATTTTATTGTCATTTCAGACATATACAAGTACACAGTGAAACAAGACAACGTTTCTCCAGAACAAGGTGCTTCATAAGACAAACACTGAACATCACAGACATACAGGGCTACATAAATTAAACACAGTATATACCTAAAGTGCACAAGTGCAAAAACGAATGCAGACAGCACAAGACATTTGACAGATTGTAAACATTTAAGAATGTAAACGTTAGAATGTATTTTTGGCAGCCAGAATGTAAACAGTAAACAGATTGTAAACATTATTTGTATCTTTTGGCAGCCAGATGTGCAAAGTGGCTTAGCGCAAAATATTTTAGTGCAAAAGAGGGGTGGGGGAATGTCCAGTTGTGTATATATACCTGTATATGAATGTTTGTGTGTGTGTGTATGTGTGTAATTCTTCAGTCCAGTTTTACTGACTATTGAGGAGCCTGATGGCATAGGGAAAAAAACTATTTCCCACAATGCTACGGTACCGTCTGCCAGACGATAGGAGGGCAAAGTGTGTATGGGAGGGGTGTGTGGGGTCATCCACAATGCTGGTGGCTTTGCGGATTCAGCGTGAGGTGTATATGTCCATGATGGAGGGAGGAGAGACCCCGATGATCTTTTCCGCTGTCCTAACTACTCGCTGAAGGGTCTTGCAGTCTGAGACGGTGCAATTCCCAGATTCCCAATTCCCGGTGCAAATCCGGACTGACTGAGGTCCCCTAGTCAGGAAGTCCAGGATCCAGTTACAGAGGGAGGTGTTCAGGCCCTCCCTCTGGTTCCTTATTGTCCAGGTGTGTGAGGGCCAGGTGGAGGGTGGTGGTGATGGCGTCATCCGTTGAGCGGTTAGGGCGGTAAACTGCAGGGGGTCCAGAGAGGGGGCAGTATGGTCTTTATGTGCCTCATGACGAGCCTCTCGAAGCACTACTTCAAGAAAATTATCTTAAAGAAATCAATCATGTCCTAATAATAATTAATATTTAAAAAGAAATGAATGCAGAAGACTGTGAATGTTGAAGAGACTGACTGTAACCGAGGAGAGAAACAATAACTGTGTCCCTCTTCTGGGAAATACACTAAATACACTGAGAAATACACTATGAATTTACAGTTGCTTTGACATTGTATAATTCTGACTTGTATTTTTAAACTGTGTTGAAGATCTGAATGCAGAAAAGCTACTTTCAAAAGCAGCTCAAAATTAAAAAGCCAATTAGAAAAGACACAGGCTGAATGATCTGAGAGGTCTGAAGTAACCAGAAATGAGATTTCTTACAGTCAAACAGAGCCACTGTATGATGATTAGGACAAGAGCATTTTCTACTTGTAAAAAATGTTTCATTAAATAAACCGAAAATACTTTATATTGTGCTCCTGATGCGTGATGGAGGATGATGCAGTAGAAATTAAATGGCAAATTTAATTTTAAATGAGATTTTCTGCTTTTTGATTAAAACAATTATACAATGCTATAACATTTTTTTTGTATGAGTTATCAGCAATGTCAGTCATATACTGTGTTTGCTAAACAAGTTTTGTTATTATTTAATGTTGGAATTTGGCTTAATGTTGCATTTAAAGTAATCTCCCTGGGTGCCACCACATTAATGTGACATCATACACCTGTGTCCAGCAAAAATAAAGTGGTGGATTTCCTAATTACTTTCCATTGGGGATGTCAGATTTTACGTTGTACTCTAATGCACCTTTCCATATGGGAGGTGGCTTTTTAATGCTTTGAGAATACAAAATTACTAATTACAACAAATTTCTTTGTGATGTCACAGATGTGATGTGATGTCACAACCTAGGCCTTCTGTTATTTACAAAAAAACCTGATAAGCAAGCAGTGTTGGGGAAGCTACTCTGAAACTTGCAGTACGACAAGCTAAAAGCTACTAATAAGTAGTTAAGCTACCCTTCTTAACTACTTAACTAGTTAAGTTATTATCAAAAAGTAGCTACCTACACTGAAACTACTTAGTTTGTTTGTACTTTTAAAACTTTGTTTTGTAAACTATTGAAGATACATGCAATAGTCATGCATACTATATGCATTAATGTGCAGTCAGTTTAAACAGATCTCTAGAGAAGTAAATGATAAATGAGACAGGTTCTGTAAAGTGGCAATGAAATCTGTTATTATATAGGCTCTTCACTTTCTGTTAGACATAAGCTGCTGAGCTACAGTAAGCTACTGAAAAATATAGTTAACGTTAGTAGAATTGTTACTTGTAAGTACATTATAGAGTAGAGGGGCCAGAGAGTATTATTCCAGTAATACTCTCTGGCCCTCTACCTGCTTATCGTGGTGACAAAATACATAGCAGACTGTCATCACTAAATGGCTGGATGTCTAAGTGGTGTCCACAGAATAATATAGGCTACATAGATAATTGGAAACGTTTTTGGGGTAGACCTGACCTGTTGAAATAAGATGGTCTCCATCCCTCCAGTGCTGGTGCTGCTCGTTTATCTAGAAATTTGGCATATAGTCTTACTAATACTACTAATATTTGACTAACTGGGGCCCAGGTCAGGAAGCAGACAAACTGGCTTAACCAACTGTCTGCCAGCC
>JAZGTJ010000784.1:0-79134 GCA_036877575.1 Botia almorhae | reverse complement strand
AGTTTTGGAGACCTGAGAAGAAGTTTTGCTCTCTGTGTGTCAGTTTAAATAATTGTGCTGTGCATGTCATTTTAGTGTGTTAGCAATTGGAAAAAACTGTAATCTCTGAGCTGATAAGAATGACCAGTGCTGACCTGACTTTCACAAGCAGTAAAGATATTTTGAAAGATTGTTAAATCTAGATAATGTGAATCTAACCTTTCCTCTCAATTCTGTCATTTTTAAAGGAACACTGTGCAGATTAAGAGAAAGATCAGAAGTGTTTTGCATAGATAATTTTATTTTGAAAGTTGCATGTAAAGAAAATGTTTTTTTCTTTCAACATTTTATATTTTATATAAACATTCAATTAAAGAGGTACAAGATCACTTGCATGTAATGAAACCAAAATAATTGTTTTAGTTTACATTATTGACTATATGCAAACCAGATTCACACTCCCCCATCTGCTATTGAACAACCGGGTAGTCTTGTACTGTTGCTCTGTTTTTAAATGCACCGTGTTTCTTCTGGGGAAAGGGACCAAAAATAATCATTATTATTATTAATGATTATTGATGATGATTATTATTATACATTTCTTAGATAAACCCACTTTGAATTTTATGTTTGAATGAAAGAGTGAATGAATCTAAGGATGTAGTCTGACTGGTAGTATAGTACATTCAGTGTACTGAATCATCTTCTCGTGGGTCTGGTTGGGAGGAAAGGGAAGATGTAATCATAGCCTGTCTGAAGAGAAACAGGTCTGTAATGGAAGGTCTCAAGATAGTGATTCATTGAAAGAGACACATCATTATCTCTCCAGATGTTCAACACCCTCACCCATGCAAAAAACTTACACAGTGTGGCATATGATGTCAGCATACAAGATTAATAACTATCAGCTAAAATAATTAATTAATTACTATCCTGCAATGACAAAGAAAAAAAATTATATGTGCAAACGCAAAAATATTGTTGGCAATAAGAGCTCAGAGCTCTAAATAATGGAAATAGCACATCATCATTTGATTTGATGAGACATTATTTGGATTGCACACGTTGGTATCTAAGACCGTTTTGAGACAGTTACATCTTTTCTGAAACTCTAAGGAGACACATGTGAGATCAATCTGATTCTCAAATGTGAGACATCTTTATTTGGTCTCCAAAACATTGCTGTCTAGGAGAAGCAGTTGATAAATTAAAAAGATTCTCAATTCTGATGTTTCTTTCTTGTGGGTATTTTAAAAAACATAAAACAACTCAAATCCTCACACCTTTTCATTAGGTGTTTGTTTCTATTGAATATTTGTTTTATTTACAATTGACATTTAGTTTTTTCAAATGGTACATAAGCTAGTAATATTGTATTTATGACAAAAAGCTCACTCTCCTACAACAGAGTTTAATAATGCCACTTTTGTTTTTCGAAAAGACAATATGCCTTTAGTGCACTGAGCGCTTGACTCCATTGAAAATCATTGTGTCTACCCTGCAAGAAAGAAAGGGTCTATAAAAAACCAAAATGAGCTTTAAAAGCTCAAATAATCAATTGTGCAAATGTGGAATTACCTTCCTATCGATTTTTATCAGTGTAGCGTACGGTATGTTCACACACAGTTCTTCAACAGGACAGAGAAGACTAGAGCTTAGATTCTTTGTAATGGAAAGATGTTCCAGCTCCTAGCTAAACTACTACAGAGGGACCAGAAATAAATTATGACTGGGAAACAGGTGTTCTGATTTATAGTGTAGAGATCACCAAATGAGACACAGTATGGTACACATCCAAACTTTAAATGAAATAAGATGCTTGGCATTTAAATTGTATTGAGTTGGAAGGGATGTCATCTTTTGTGCACTGATTCATGTTTGGTGTTTAATATACATTAATGTGAGGTGGGATTTTGGTCTATGGAGTTTGGTGTGGGTGGGGCTAAGAGACCAAGTGAGCAACAAAATGCACTGTTGCATGTTGCAGTTACAAACAAAAGCTCGAATTAGCAAGCACGTGTGGCGTTTGAGACTTTTGTTGCATCACTCCTGGTTATTATACAGTGTCAGGCAGGCCAATTAAAGCCACAGAATCCTGGCATACAGCATAAAGCAGTATTGTTCTCCAGGGTGACATGATGGGGTGCCTCCCTGCACACGAACCTCAGACACACTCAACATCACGCTGGCTTATTCACAGCAGTTTTATGGCATTGCAGGACACTTGTACTTTATGAAAATGAATTACTTCCTCTGTACCTCTGATCACCTCATTCTGCTTCTGCTGCCAAAAACAGTGGGTGATGAATGTTCATTTTAATAGCTCCATATAGTACCGGTCAAGTCAGTAACAGCACAAAACAAATGGAATCAAATGCAGCACCTATACATAGTGAAAACATTAGCCTTTTTAGCTGACTTTTGAACTTGAGTCTCTGTGTCATCACATTACAAAATTTTTTGACAGCCTGTAGATTGATTTCCTCTCTGTGGATCAAAACAGTGCTTTATTTATTTTGATCTTGACACAGCAACATTGATTCAACCAATGTCATGAGTTGTAGGCAGGACTATTTGTATGCCTGACCAATGAAAGATGGAGGTTTGAAAACAGCTGAAAGCTGTTTGTATTTTAAATTAGGTTTCATGACAATAGAGGCTCAGAAATTACTTCAGAATTAAAGTTCTTTTATTGTGTAAGTTAATTGTGCTGCAATTACAACTGATGCAAATATACAGTGAACTACATAATACATCATCTAGATAATAAAACAGACAATGAGCCAGTTTAAATCCAAGGCTGTGTTTTGGTCTCAGTCCATCCCTGCTGAAGCCCTTAAAGCAAAGTCAATAAAATATACAAGAAGTGTGCTCCGAACAGTCTTCTATGCCTTAAACATACCAAGAGTTCATTTTGATTTAAAAATAGTCAAGTACCTCAAACTTCTGCCATAGAGAAGAAGCAACATAACAAGATAAACCCTGTCAAACATATTTATAACAAGAACGTCAGTTGCTGACATTTCCAGAATTTGTTTCAGGGTTACTCTTGTCTGCCTCTGGCCAACTCTGAGTAGATGTAGTAGTAGTGCTGGTGAAGGGATTGGCCTTTGGCATGAGCAAATTCACATTCGATTCTCTCAAGCAGAGGTCCAGCCACTGTTAACTGTACTGAATCTTTTAGAATTCCCTGCAATACCTGCTGAGTAATGGAGCAATTTCTAGGATTTCATAATCATAGCCCTTGCGTATAAAACTGTCAGACAAAGGAAATACATTCTTTATTATGGGTATTTCCATTCTCTACCTGTTTCCCTTCTACATAATATATATGTGTGATACTGAGAAATTTATGGCCTGCAAAAGGTCACAGAACATTTTTACTAAACCAAACTAAACTGGTGAGAATTATTTGGCAATTCACAGAGCATTGGAACGACCTTGTCCAAAATTATGCAACAAGCAACTTTTCTATGTTTTCATTTCAGCATTACATACAGTACTTGTTGAGCAGCTCCTGTTGAATTTGTGGCAAAGAGCCAAAATGTGAATTGAACAGCTGTGTGGCCATTGTGCCAATATTCAGATTAGCCTCTTGGAAATCACCCTCTCAAACAAATATTATGACACTTGAATAACTGTTGAGCGCAGAATAAATAGTGTCCAACTATAAGCCACTTCATAGATCAGCGGAGAGCCACAGAAAGAAATTAGAGAATGAGAGCCATAGAAAGAAAGGGGTTCCATGTCTGATCACATTCTTAATGACCATGTTATTCTGCATACCACATATTGACTGAAGCAGGGCTGTTGCTTAACTTTTTGAGGCCTGAGGCCCAGAGTGAAGGCTAAACCATTTCACCTTTATTGGCCCCATGTCACAGGGTTTGGACAATGTTGCTGGTTGTCCCCCTTGATGACCCTGGTTGAGGAAATTGATTGCAGACTGTTTGATCCCTAGCATTGACTCTATAAGACAATTTCAGGTTTATTAGGTGTTTCCCTAATATTTTCATTAAATAACAAAAACATTCAAATGTTACTTAAAACAGTCAGATTTTTATATGCTGTATTAATATTATTACTTTGTTAGAGAATGTTAATACTTTTTAAAATTCTGTAGCGTTTTTAAAACATACCACTATTTAATGTTTTTGATATATTATGGAACATTTAAAAATGTTCTTCTAAAATAAAGTTTGAGAGTTTCATTTGCTATTAATATAGTTTAAAGATTCTGACAGATTTTGCTACCAAATGTAATTACAGTGTTTTGCAGACATCTTTCCGTGGTATCACGGTTTTTGAATCTGTGCCACAAAAGTTCTTTGACAAAAGTTCCACCATGGTATCAGAAACCATCACTTTACCATGGTACCAAAACAGTATGCTATTGTAAGTCATCTATGTTACATCCACACCAATGTATATTACAAAAACGTATGTTCTGATTGGCTGTGATTCTGTAAAGCTTTCTCTGAGAAGAGACAAAGTACTATTTGTTATTTATTAATGACACTTGAGAATGTTTCTGTTTTATTATGTATAGATCAATCAATAAATTATCACTTCTCATTATTATCATTTTGTTGTTGTTTGTTGTTGTCTATGTTTGATCGGTAGGTAAATATATTGCATTTTTCATCAGCCATTATGAGTTGTCACTGCTCTGTATGCACACAAATGGGAATATCTTAAAAATGTTATTACAAGTGTGATAAATAAAGGTGTGTGTAAAAGCATATAAATATTTTCCTTTGAATGCCTCACATTTGTGATGAACTTGTTGATCTGTCTCGGTAAAATACACAACTTTAAAACATGAATTCTGTCATTGTTATTTCAAGGTGTTTATACATCAAATGTATATATATATATATATATATATATATATATGTTTAAACAAACACAGACATGTGCAGTATACTATTAGTGTATAGAGAGCTTCTAAAGCATAAACCATATAGATCCATTAAATATGTTAAACACCACCACATTTACAGTTAATTAGATTAATAGTGAAACAGATAATAGATTTTTCTCATTTGACATTAGAAATCACGAAACTGAATGAAAACATTATACAAACTGAACTAAAACTACTAAAAAAAATCTATAATTATCAATAAAAAGTATAAATTGTATGGCTTAAGGTAAATTAAATTCATACTTCATGTTTCACTGTCTAACAAAACATACAGGTGTGTATGTGTATCCTCTCCATACAAACAATGAATACTTCCTAAAAGTTTCACATTCCTGAACAAGGAAAGTCATAATTTCAAGAAACAGAATGGATGTCTCAATAGGACAATGCAATTTCCTAAGGTTTGGAATAGGGCCAGTCGTCTTCAACAAACTGCTGATTCGTCTGTCAGTAAGTCATCCATTGGGCGAGTGCCTGACAACATATAACCCAAACAAATAAATGGTACCTGACGCATTGTTTAAGGACTTTGGAAAACTAACTGTTGGCTGATAGGAAAACCATTCACTTCTCATCCCTGTCAAACTGACTATTTAATCAGGCCTCAATCCTT
The DNA here is from genome assembly GCA_036877575.1 of Botia almorhae. NCBI lineage: Eukaryota > Metazoa > Chordata > Actinopteri > Cypriniformes > Botiidae > Botia > Botia almorhae. The sequence continues at coordinate 73,615 of JAZGTJ010000784.1, read as the reverse complement.
TAGAGACATAATAAATGGTGCTGCCAAGATTCATAAATGAGGGATCAATTGTAATTGATTTCATAGTCTGATACATTTATTAAAGTGACACCCATTTGTGCATCTGCTTACTTGTTTGCTCAATCAGGCCCCAGTTGCAGTTCTCTGGAGATGTGGCCCCCAGTGCTGACTAACCACACACTCTATTAGCAAAGTCAGGCAAAGAATTTTATTACAATAAAATAATTGTAGCAAACTGACAAAGCGAGGCTGATGCAAGGGGGGGAGCAGTTCATTTTTCATGTCAGTTTGCCTGAATACTTGGCTGCGTAATTTGCTAACTGTGTGATGTGTGTGTTGGTGTGCACTCAGCTGAGAGTTAAGGAAGGGCATTTCCTCTAAGAGTCGAATAAATGAGTTCCAGGTTGTCGCCGGCTGTCGCACACAAGCCGATCCCCCTCGCAGATGAACGCTGTCACTCACGAATGCTGGTGATCATTTCATTTCAGCATAGCTTCTGCCTGTCCACTTAAATCACTGCAGACGTGCACCTCAAGAGCACAGACAGACAGGATTGTGGGTGAGAAGAGGAGGTGGAGTATAAAAAGAGACATCTGCGATATCATTATGCTTTGTTTCTCCTACGTTTTGCATTATGTCTGACTGTACTGACAGATGATTGGATTGGACACAATGGAGTGCTTTGGCTGTCTCTCATTTTAACACCAGAACTACCTCAAGACTTGTTAAAGGAAGCATTCTGGGTTTATTTGCAACTTAGCCTGAGTTGAGAGAGTGCCAGTTAGGAACAGGTTTATCTGACATAGATTATACCCCCATAACAGACTGGCATAGGAAAAATTACAGTCCCTGTGAACAGTTGCATAGAAAATACCAACACCAAGGCTGCAATTGTGAAGAACCTCTGTCCATCCAAAAGCAATGTTATACGAAACGGATTCTTTCACTGGCATTATTCAGAAAACAAAGTGGAATTTACAATGTCAATTGTAATTTACTGTTGAGTGCATCAAACATGACTCTCACACTGAGACTATTTGTAGTGTGCTATCAATTACTATACACAATATTTTGAATTATTTTAAAAATAATTAATGCAATATAAGTACACTTTAAATATATGGCTATCATATATAACATATGGCTATCGATTTTTAAACCCTACAGGAACATGAGGCTTTATGTTTAATCTGTATATGATAAAGTATTTGCTATTTAAAATAAAGCCTTTTGGCATGAAACTTTTCTAGGTAGATGAACTTTTGAATATCCATTTCCAACATACAGTCATGGCCAAAAACCAGCACACCAGCAACCGGCAATTCTGTTAGAAAATGCAACCTTTTTCTCAGAAAATTGTTGCAGTTGCAAATGTTTTGGTACTCACAAGTTGTTGTTTTTTTTTGCATTGGAACAACACAAAAAACATAATAAAAGTCAAATCTGATACAATTCCACACAGAACCCAAAAATGCACTGGACAAAATTATTGGCACCCTTAACATTCTCCCAGAAGGATTGTGGTTTTCTCACATAAGTTTTGGCAAACTCCAGTCTTGCTTTTTTATGCCTTTGTGTCAGCAGTTGTGTCCTTCTGGATCTCCTACCACAGCATCCCTTTTCATTAAGATGGCGACGGATAATGCGAGCTGACACTGTTGTACCCTGTGTCTGCAGATCAGCTTGAATTTGTTTGGAAGTTAATCGGGGTTCTTTATCCACCAATCAAACAATCCTTTATTGTAATTTTTCATAAATTTTGCTCTTCCGTCCATGTCCAGGGAGGTTAGCTACAGTGCCATGGGCTGTAAACCCCTTGATGATATTGCGTACAGTGGACACAGGAACATTAAGATCTCTGGAGATGGACTTGTAGCCTTGAGATTATCCATGTTTTCATACAATTTTTTCTCTCAGATCCACATGCTCAGTGTGACACACAACACAAAGGTTGAGTTAACTTTTCTCCATTTTAACTGGTTGCAAGTGAGATATTGCCCACACCTGTTACTTGCTACAGGTGTGTCTAAATACAAATTACAGGAGCATTACATGCTTGAAAAGCAATTATATCTTACAATGTTAACAAGGTGCCAATAATTTTGTCCAGTCCATTTTTGAGTTCTGTGTGAAATTTTATCAAGTTTGACCTTTCTTCTCTATTTTTTGTGTTTTTCCAGTGCAAACAAAAACAATAAGCATGTGAATACCAAAACATTTGCAATTGGGCCAATTTTCTGAGAGAAGTGTTGCATTTTCTAACAGAATTGCAAGGGTGCCGATATTTTTGGCCATTACTGTATTTCCTTTGGGTGGAGTCTACAGAAGTCACCTTTATGTAAATCGATAGTTACGTGAAATCTCTACCATGTCACTATAGTTTCTTCATCCTATAGTATCCTATAGTAACCAGCTTTACATTTTAACTAAATGCATTTACTATTCACCACAGTGCCTGTCCATAGACATTAAGTTCATCAAATATCCCTTAAATCCAAGACGTTGACGTTTTTGTTATGTGCTTTGCCCATATTTTGTCACTCACTGACTTTTTACTGTAATTTTTCTACCAAAATCTGTTTTTTTACCCATGGTGCCTTGGGCAATGTCTTAAATCTACAGCTGTCCTTCAAAAGCAGTTCGGGATTTTATTGAGCATTACAGTTCCTTATGCCCATCAATGAAGAATGATGTGATGAGGAGAGGAGAGGGATAAATCGATTCTCATGAAAAATCAGTAAATTAGTCTAGTGGAGGCATCAACTGTGATATCCTTAGATACCCTCTGGTGAGATTTGATTGAATCCTTTATACTGTGTGGTATTGGCTCAAAAATGGCAGAGGGGCAAGATTACGTCCATGTTTTTGACATTTCATATTAGAGAGAGAGAGAAAAAAATTTATTTGAGGCCAAAGCCAATCAGTAGCAAGCTAGCTCAGAGATTAGAATACATGCATAATGGCAGCCGGTATGAATATATGAATAAACTATGTTTTTCTTCTTCAAACTGCACTAAATATTCTGTTACAAAAATCACCCTGAATAATAGCCAGTCATTATTGCCTGGAGCACTGGTTTTGTGTGCACTGTGTTTAGAATAGCTCTGTTTTATCTCGGTTAAAAAGAAGCTTTATCCTATTTGTTTTTTTCTGCACATGTAGACTTCTAAGGTCAATCAAAGACAGAGAAATGCCGATAAACAAACCTGATGATCAACCAAATCCTGCCAGAGAGACATTTAAAATTACAATGTGGGAGGAGATGCTTTTTGAAATCACCACCTCATTTCTCTCTTTTAAAGCCATGTAATTAATGGTCCCCTCAACAACGGTTGTGTCACTCATATGATTAATAGCTAGTGAGGTGAGGTCACTGCTTTCTACCTTTGATGTGCAACTGCACCCATTACAAACAACTGTATTTACATTTACATGAGCAGGTTGTGTGTATATGTGTGAGAGAGTGAGAATTTAACAGAACAAAATTGTTACACATTTTAGGTACTACGCATATACATTAGATCTTATCCATTCAACAGTAGTTTATAGTGACCATAAATTCCATAAAAAAATTAAATAATATAAAAGTGGTTCTTACGAAGTAAATCTATTAACACTGTATTCTTCTAAAGTCACAGCTTTGGTTGAGGAAAACAATTCAAAGTCCTTACTTACTGATTTATATTAAACTCTGCTGTAGCTCTCAAATGAAATATGACACAGCTGGTGCAGGTTCAAAGACAAAAAAATATGCTGGTTACAGTATTGTAATAATTATTATTTAAAAAAAAATGTAAAAAAAAATCAGAAATCCCTAAATTGAATAGACTTTGTTGTAATTCAGTTGCAATCGTGTTTAAACTTAAATACATATTGTAGTTTTAAGAGCACAATGAGTGTTTGGCAAATAATTAAATGGCTATAACCTAAAATCTTTATAAACATCAAATTGAATGAAATATAAATTTAAATTGAACAAAAAACGCAGACAGCATTTGCATTGTCCAATGCACATCACCGCTCTCTCTGACTTATTTAGTTGAATGAAGCCAAAACTTCTGTGTAAGCGCAAGCAAAATTCATTAGCGCTCTGATTGTGTAGTAAATGATGTGTGATGACTGATAACCCAGAATTCAGTCTGGTGTTATCTGCAGCTGACGCTCTAATCTCAACCAATCCAGAAATGCACTACATTCAGGTAATCCTGCCCGACTGATAACACTGACGCTCAGACAGTGTACAACATGTTCTCATCATCATGCAAATAAGACGATATAAAACAGACTGCTTTCGTAGTGTGGCATACTATAAACCAGTGATGAGTTACTGATCCTGTGTTCTAACATGGATGGATAAATACTTGAGGAAATGATGCCTTTACGCACCAATGTGGTGTCAACCTTGGAGGATGTTAACCACTACAAACATAAAGTGAAATTGTGAGCTTATTATGCAGAGGTTGTAGGTTTCATCTCAAGTCATGTGACCCATAGTCTTAGTAGAGACATGCCCACGGACCGCCCACAAGCCATTTACTGATCTAAATTATGAAAAATTTTAGAAAAATGCATGTTCTAATCAAAATGCCTGCAATTCAATTGCAATGCAATAATGTTTCCAGGAATATGCACAGGTATATACTGTATATTATTATACAGTTCTCCCACCTGCTTGTGAGGAAGAACGATCTGTCCAAGTTTGTTGGATAAAATCATAACAGATGTTGTAGTGTGGCATGTAGAGGTATGTAGTAGCAAATAAACGGTGCATTATACCTATGTGCATTATATAATAAATTATACCTATATTTTCCAGGTTGCTTCAGGCAGAGTGTCTCTTAAACTTTTGTACGAGTAAGTACCATGAAGCGCTTTCAAAGTTTCAAAATTAGGTTATTGCTCACCAAGAACAGGTTTGTGTTCAGAAGACAGAAACTGTGATTTTACTGTGTGCATTTTAGGCACTACATCAAAGATTTATGCCGAGAAGAAACTTTGCAACAACAAAAAGAAACAACATCTAGAGCTAATTCAGTTTCCCATGGGAAGCTGTAGTTCTTATCTGACACAAATGCTTGACAGACTACACTTCATAATACTCACCATCTATTCATTTAAAAGGGCTTACCTTTTAAATGCCTATATTCACCAATCACTTTAAAGCCATTGATGCATTTCAAAACAACAATCTAATACTCACTAATGTGTGAGTTGATGTAATTATATGGTGCTGTTGTTGGTAAAAGTGGTTCGCGTTGAGCTTTCCCCACAATTATAATGCCAGCGATCTCTAACTCTGTGGATATTCCCTGTTGATTCATGCAGCTAAAACTGGTTGATGATGTTATAAAAACACAGCCTGGGTGCTTAAAATATTTGAATTAAATATAAAGATAATTGAGAATGGAGTGAAACGTAGTACATTGTGTTTTGGTTGCTGGTAGAATTTCCTGGAAATGTGGATGCTTCAACAGGCAAAGTTAACATGATTTAACTGTAGTCTCATGATCTGACGACACAGCCACAGACCACCCACAACTTACATCGTACTGATACACTGCACTCTTCTTATTACTTGGGGAGAGGCAGGAATTGTGACACTGTCAGAACACATATACACATATCTGCACGATAAATCAAAGGGAATAATGAATTTTTATTTTTTTACATAAAAACAGTCATATTTTTGTAACATATGACCATGTATCACCTTCTTTCTGACCCTGTGAAATCATCACTTGGTTTATCCGCCGCTTACCCTTAAATGTAAGTGCCCGCTGTTATGATTGGCTAACAGCTATGCAGGGCCACATTAATGCCCAGGCTTACCAGCCTTTAACTCTGGGCCCCAATCTGAAATTGCTTCATCAGAAAACACACAGTAAACAGTTGCGAAGAGAATGAGAATTAACACTAAAACCAAACAACACACCAACAAATTTGGCAAATCAATAAAAAGTGAATAAATAAATGAATTAATAAATAAAATGAACTTTCATGCTGGGTTGCTGTCGTGGATAGTTTCGTTCAAAGCGCGCAACTCTGTGTTGCATTTGTTCATTGTGGAAAGTATTTTGAATGGATCAGACAGGTTGTGACGCACCAATGAGCAGCGTCAGATGGGGAGTTTAATTCCTCATGAAGCTTCTTTAAAGAAATAGTTCACCCAAAAATGAAAATTCTCTCATCATTGATGACATATTTCTATAAAAATCTTATATAAAAATGTAAGTGTTCTATAAAAAGGTCTGTGTTCAACTGAACAAGGAAAGATATATACACCTGGGATGGCATGAGGATATGTAAATGAAAAACATATTTTCATTTTTGGGTAAACTGTGACCTTTAAGCTGTTTACAACAACAGCGTCTTATGCTTGTGTTTGGCACCCTCATTTGGTGCATGTGTTCAACTGCACTGGTGTTCGTTGATTAGTTAGAATGCACATGAAGATGGCTGCCTCAATATGCATTTTACCCACAGAACCTGCTGTTTCTTATTCATGCGTAATGAAGGTATTTGCCATGTTCAACACATCTATGCATGCATTTATTTGAACGATCTTTTGAATAGCCTCACTCTGTTTGTCTTTATACAAACATCAGAGATCTTTAAAAGGCAATAAACATCATGGATGCACATGAAATCTTTCCATTGCCTGCAGCTCTCTGTGATACAGATAAGAACCTTGGTTTATATAGCCTATATATGTCACTAACTCTTTTGCATATGTTCTCAGCTCACATAGCTAAAAGTGACATTACATATAAATTACCTTTTAGTCACTCTAGTCAAAGAGACTAACAAGCAATGATGCAGGGCACTCTTGCATTGCACCGATTGACCAAGAAACATTATATGAAGCTTTGGCATGCCACAGGATGATTAGAGAACCTTCATTGCTTAAAAGAGCTTTACATTTTCCGAATGGGTTACCTCGTCTAGGACAAATGATCGGGATGCATGACATCAACTGGTAAATAAGCTCCCAGCCCAAGCTATTCATTCTGTTTTGTTGCTTCAGTGGAACGTGTGTTCCACCATAAAAATCTTATTTTCCACTCTGGGAAGGTAAACAACAGGCAGGGCTAGTCTGCATGCAAGTTTAATGTATACTTTGAATACAAACGGTCACATTTAGGGCAATCTGACAGACTTCCTCAAGGGTATCTGTGTATAAACGTTCCTTTTGTTAGTTTGTTTTTAGTCTGAACTAAACAGTGATAGAAAGATAAAATGGCTTTTTCTGAAAGAAAAAGGAAACCATAAATAGCTGTTTTTTAATAGGTCTTTTTAGCAGATCAATGTGGAATGTGCTCTTGGACGGGTGTTTGCTGTTTTATCCTACATGTGAAAAAATTCAACACATGTGGAAACCTTTTTGAATTGTTAATTTTTAAAAACATAAAAAGGGAGTTGGTACTACTATAGCTGCAGTAGCATCTTTCCGTCTTCCAGAAAGACTTTCCATTATTTGCTGGAACATGGTTTTGAGAATTTGCTTCCCTGTGGACAGAAGAGCATCAGCGTGAGGTCAGATGTTGGGAGATAGGACCTGGTTTGCACTCACGCACCAAGTTCTCCCATTGAAAGGTGTTCAATGGGGTTCAGGTCTGGGATTTGTGCAGGCAAGTAAGAGTTCTGCCACGCTAGACTCAATAAACCAATTGCTTTATGGACCCTGCTTGTACAGTGGTCTGCTAAGACAGAAAATCATTCTATTATAAATGTTAGTCTAAAGATGTTGCCTGCTGAATGCTTGCTTTTAAGCATCTGTGAATGGGTGCTTTTAAAACGACCTAACCTTCATAATCATACACTGAATCAAGCCTACTATAAAATAAATATCAAAAACACCCCAAACGGGAAAAAAATAAAAGCGAGTCTAGATGCTTGAATGTCTTAATAAGCAGCATTTCTAAACAGTGTTATAGTTTATTCAGACAATCCAGTTGTTGCCGAGCAACAGAAACTAGTTGGCAGAGAGCTGTCGATGCAGGATAACAGAAGTATATTAGTATGAGGGGATCTTTTAGAAAATTGGAAATATAGAAAGGGCTCAAATTATGTTATCTGACTGTAGACATAGACAAGGTGAGGACTTTCTGATGATTGCTGAAGCAGAAAGTTTTTTATCTCACAATTACAGATAAGGTGAGAGCTGTAATCCAAATGCAATTTGCACTTCTAACAAAAAGTTGGCAAACTGTCTGATAGGTGAACAAAAGAAAATATGTCATATTTTCCATGTGCAGGTTAAAATTAGGACTTGCATCATCGTGTGAATTGCAATTAACTTTGAATGTTTAGATATTGACCTTTTAGTACTCCTGTTAATAATTACATCATTATTACATTGTTATATCATTGTAATACATTCTAACCTTGTCTGAAAAGCACTGATTTACTTATTTTGACTGAGTAAAGCTCATGTTTTGGCATTTGCATATAATTCTGCTGTAGAATGACATGAAGACAAATAGGTTTTGTTTTTTAGAGGACAATTCAAACATTTTCATTGGCAGTGATGAAGCTCTTGAAGTACCCCATGATAAATTCCTCTTTACTTGGGTTCACATTCAACGCACTATCCTCAAGTTCAACTGGATGATTCATTACTGCTGCAGGGCTATTTGCATAAATGAATTATTTGAATATATAAAATAAGACAGAATAATAAGTGTATTACTTCACCTAAAGCAAATGTAATCATGACAAATGGGTTTCACCCGATGTTATTATCAGTGTGTGAATTCCCTTATTTAATCCATGCAGCCAGTCATTTTCTCCATAGTCTCCAAAAGCCAAGAGCACCAGCCAATCTTGTGACTAATGTGAAAGTCAGTGTTTTTGTTTGAGAGAAAAAACTGGTTCAAAGAATACATGGCACTATTATGTCACATCCAACAAGTGTACACTGTACCCAACCAGTAGCTACGTGATAATCTCTTCCATGCACTAGGTAGGCCTGCCTATGCTGAGATCTTATTCGTCAAAAGCCTTACTCTACGATAAACACCAAATATTAGCTATAATAGCTCATATTAGCTATGATTTTGTCATATTGCACAGCAATTTCATGATACTCCCAATGCCAGTATACAACTGAGGTGCCCTTGAGCTAGGTCCCATACCACCAAATTACTCCCGCGTGCTGCAGTATATGGCTGCCCACTGCTCCGGTGTGTGTTCACGGTTTGCTGTGTGTGTGTGTTCACAAGTCACTGTGACTAGTGGGTCACCATATGCCTGGGTCACCATATAGTTGACACTTTTTTTAAGATTAAGATTTTACTTAACACTTGACATATTTAAAACAAAACCAAGCAAAACCAAGCAAAAAAAACAAAGAACAACTACAGTTCTATGTTCTAGTAAAAATGTAATAATGAGTTAAAACCTAATAATAATGATTACTATTATTATTATTATTATTATTATTATTATAAAATGGTAAATAGACACTATTATAACAATAAACTTTGTAAAACTATCTATTGTCTGTCTATCTGTCTATTAAGCAAATTTTTATTATTTTCAAACAACCACCAAACTACATGCAAAGGATTGTGAGATAGACAACAAAGAATGCATCTATGCTGCCTTCACAAAATAGAATTTTAGTTTAAAAACAGTCATTATTTTTGCAATTCCTTTTGGTGACACAAGTGGCACAAAAATTACACACTGCACCTTTAAAGGGTGAAAAAGTTTTATTTTAGCCACAGTTTGATTTGTGTCCAAGCTGAAAGCTTTCTCCAAGCAGCTCTAAATAGTTTTCCCTTTCCACTGACAGCCATTCCCGTCCAGTTCTTCTACTATCTGTCTGCAAATGTCCGATGAGTCTTCTCATCGTGCTGAAAGCCAAACATGGTGAGTGATGGATGTCCATTAGAATCAAGAAATAAATATACAGACCCCAGATACCCATTTAAAAAATATTAAATGAAAAATTAACTATTTATTTTTTACTTTTATTGTGTTGCTAAAGTAAAAAAGGATATCAGAAACCAATGTCAACATTGTAAATTAAAATATATAAATGAGATAATACAACCTACTTTTGTATTAGGCCTGCATTAGTCCCAGGCTGTTTATCACTTCTGTGCGAGGGTAAAATAATGTGGATTAAATTATACCCAAGCTATTAACATGTTGACTTAATAACAACCATCTTGGAATTCACTGTTTTACAATACCCATTAAAGGCTGGCACAATTTTATTACTTTTTTATTTATTTATCTGTTCATTTATTTATTTAGACAGTCGGCTTTTGCCCTTCAGCAGAGAAAAGCTAACAATTGTGTTACCTCAAAGAAAGAAAAACCTCATTCGACTTGTAATGAAAGAATTTTCAGAGCACAATTCTTTTACTGTGCTTATGTACGCTTGAACCTTTGACCTTAAAATGACCAACAATCTCTGGATAGACTGAGGGACACAGTTGAGAGTGCACACACACACACACGTTATGGGGACATTCCATAAACGTAATGGTTTTTATACTCTACAAAATGTATAAATCTATCCTCCTACAAATCTAGCCTACCTCTAAACCTACCCATCACAGAAAACTCGGTCAAACCCACACAGTCAAAATTCACGAGAATTATTATACTTGTGAGGACATTTGGTCTGTATGATGTAGACAATACCAGGACCACTAACACAAATACACATGTTGGGTTTTTATGTTTTATAGGGACATTTCATAGATAGATTTTTATAGGTTTTCAAACTGTACAAATCTGTCCTCCTACAGTAACCTTACCCCTTAACCTACCCAAAGACAACTGCCTGCTATTATACAAATTTTTCAAAAATCATTTTTCATGATTTGTAAGCTTGTTACAATACATTTGGTTCTCATAACAGAGAGACTACCTCTTACAATACACATACACACATACACTTACACACAAAAATCCTAGCAGAGCGTCTGTTTATCAGTAACTAATAAGAAAGACCTTCTTTACAGGTCTTCTTTATAATCTACTTACAAATCAAACCCAGACCCATTCACAAGTGAGGCAACCTAATTATAACACAATAGCAAATGGTGTTGGCCATGTTTTAATTAACTAATCTCCTTCCAGTCAACACAACATAACATTTGTGACCCATCTTACCACCTTACCCTGTAAGGCTCTACTTAATAAGCTCTACTTAAAACCTGCGCATGATTTTCTTTTTCTAAAGCCACATTTACACAATAGGTCCTATTGTTGAGCCTTGCAATGTTATATGATTGTAGGTTTTGTAAATAGGCCTGTTTACCTGGACATGAACTCTCATGACCTGTGGACTTGGCTTGACCAGGCTTGACCAGGCTTATGTCAATATTGTAATGTTACCTGTGCACCTAAGATGGATGAATTGTTTTTAGGTTAAAGGCTTTTTCAATCATTCACAGGTTTTAAATGACTTCTTTGTTAGAATTTTGAGATTCAATAAAATTATCAATAGCAATATCTGAAACTATCTGTATCTTATTTATATTAATTTATTAAATATACCTATACTTAGGTAATAATACAAATTATTAATTTCTGTGGAATTGGTGATTTCTGTGGATCTCTGGATAAAAATGATAAAGAAGAATGTGGAGATAAAACGGAACTGACCTGAAAAGGGAAAATAAAAATCCAATGACAGCCAGTTATTTGATAATTATGTGGATATCACGACAACAAAACTAAGCCATTCAAGAACACAGATCATGCCTCATAAAAGGGATTGCTGGCTGAAAAAGGATTTATATCTTGTATAATCACATGTTTATGTGACATATGTCTGAGTAAAACAGGATGAAACAAGGAACCCACTTTTGAGGAGCACTTTTGATGGGAAGTAGAGACTGATCAAATTCATCCAGCTATTATTGCAGGTGACCTTTATTAAAGGTGCAGTACGCAATTTACAAGACCGTACAGTACAACTGGTAGTAAGGTGTATTATAATGCATCATTAATGCAATTTAATACTTTATTTAAAAAAAATTATATTGTGTACAGGATTTAGGTAAGTGTTACCTCAAATCTTCAAGCCTCTCCATCATTAACCAATCACAAATCACCACATATACATGAATACATTTCTCATTAGAAAAATATCACATTAACAGATTTGTCTTCAGCTCTCTGACGTTTTCTCACCTCTGTGTGCTTGCTTGTTATTTTCTGTTACTAAAGTAACGTTATGGTGTGGATATCACTTTAATCCTTCCGGGCTCATGTTGTGTATTGAATATGTGGGAGAATCTGACATCAAAGCCTTTACTGGCTAATCCATGTTGGCCCCATGGAGTTGAACAGAGATTTGGGAAGTTGGGTACCTGGGCGGTACCAGTGCAGTGCAGAAATGTGGCTGTTATTGGCTACGCAGGGCCACTCTGAGCAGGATTAGAGCAGAGTAATCCTCTCAACAAAGACATATAAACACACAACTGGTCGCATACTTTGTCTCTCTTCCAGACCCTATACTGAACTGCCACACTGTTTATTGTCTCAGCATTATCTATTGTCTCGGCAGCCTGCACTCTTTAAAAAATAAAGGCTCCTTAATGGGTTTTTTGTCAGGCTGTATGATATCATAAAAATCTTTAACATCGTTGAAGTATAGAAAGGTTCTGGACAGATAAGAATAAAATGGAACTTTTAAAAACCTTTGACTGAAAAGTTATTTGTGGAATCAAATACAGTTCTTCTGTGGCATTGCTATGAACCTTTTTTAGCACCATTATATAACCCAAATGAAACCCTTTTAAGTGCTTTATTGGAAACACTATGTAGGCAGCAACTCCAAAACTGGCACAATATAAGCCCTCCTCTTGTGAAGTGTATGTGATGTTCAATTAACACTCACTCTGACATTAATGTGTCATTGACTGTATTGACTATAAAAAGCGTGTTAGATTAAACTTTAATTAATTCAGATTGATTATTATTCTTAGATGATAAAATATTTTGCTGAGTTCATGGCAATACATTTTAAGATTGCCTTGATTGATGACAAATTTGATTGTGTGTTAGATTTTGGCCATGTTGCATTATCTTACAAGGCAGCAAATTGTATTTCGCTGCCTACAATTTGTAAAAGACTGGTGCAGGTAGGTAGCTTGCTTGGCTTTGGCTTTCCTGTAGCTCAGTGGTTAGAACATGGTGTTAACAATGCCAAGGTCATGGCTTCAATCCCAGGGAATGCACATACTTAAAATGTATATAAATAAATGTATAGTATATAAATGTATAGTATAATGCAATTTAAGTGGCTTTGGATAAAAGTGTCTGCCAAATGCATAAAATGTTAATGTAAAATGTTTGGAACACAGCCACTGTGTAGATCGAACTGTCATAGTTTCCAACATACAGACAGTACTCTTTGAAGCTCTCTCTAGTCTTATAAATGTGAGTGATGACATTTCCACAGTGAATAAATGTGACATTCATTAAGGCAACAAAGTTAAAACAGGGTGTAGACAGATATTAAATAAGAAAAAAACACATTGACACAACATTGAACACATACAAAAACATTCAGCAGGAAAATGTGATATGAGAGATGTTTTGAACATAAATGTATTTATTTTTTAGTAATGTGAAGCATGGTGAGTGATGTGTCATTATAAAGTATGAACACTTTTTGGTTCACCTAGAAATTTCAGAATTAAATTGAAACTATGTGAGAAAAACAGTTAAACACACACACATACAGACACACACGTTGCATTTCTGCTCTCTCATTTCAACAAGCCTTTGAGATAAAAGTGAAAATTAGGTTTTATTCAATCTGTCTTTAAACAACTTCAGCCTACAAAATGTTTTTAGGATTAAAATGAAAGTCCAAAGTTTTACTGATTCTGAGGTCTAAACATCCTTGCGTTAAAGAGAAAATACAAAAACATATTAGAGTCTACTGAAGTCAACCGATAGCTCTGTGTAAAGAACATTTGAAATTTAAGTTAGGGCTGATATTCAGCTGTTATTCACACAAAACATCTTCAGAAACTCTTCTGCAGTGCTCAGATATTATTTCCTCATATTCTGCTATTCTTATATTCAATGCCAATTTCAAATTTAAATTTAACATGGATGCCATTTGACAGAGAGAAGGTTATGAGGGATTAACACCATAAATTCAGTTTGACGACAAATATATTGTGTAATTTTTAGGTTTGGAGAATAGCACAGATTATACTGCCAATTGTATTATAAAGAACTATTTATAATTTCTTTAAAAAATTATTGTTTTTTGTTTTGTGGAAGAAAGAAAATTTGATACAGTATGTGTGAAACCACGTGCATAAGGAAATAATAACAGAATTTTCAGACTTAATTACTTTAAGAAGGGTTTAGTGTTCAACAATACATTTCAAGAGACTCAACAACCATTCATTAGAAGCGTGAACCCTGGCCGCAAGCTCCAGTTAACAGCTGTGTGCATGTTCTCTCGCTGTGGTTCAAGTGGCAATCACAGGCTCACTGCTGTCTGAGAAATACATGGTGATTATGAACGTTTGTCCATTAACATGGCCATATAATCCCAGACTCCTTTCACTGTGCAGACTAAAAACAGCCTGTATCTGCTGGTCACAGTCAGTTTTATAGAGTACCAGTGTGTGTGTGTGTGTGTGTGTGTGTGTGTGTGTGTGTGTGTGTGTGTGTGTGTGCGTGTGTGTGTGAATAAACGTTTGCACCGTGGTGCTGATAAGTTGCAATCACTTGCAATTAGAGGTTCAGGTTTTGATCAGTTTTAGAATTTATATGGAACACCACAAAGTGGTTATTATATCAAATGGGATAAGTACATTTATTGCATTCAAAAACATATATTTTTAATTGCATGCTTTAACACATCAGCTTTCAGGTCATTCTGTGTTAACTCAACACGTCAATATTTTAAATGCTTGAAAATACAAATTTTCTAATACTTTATATATTCAAATACAGCACTACCAAGCTGCACATAAAGTAACAAACAGCTGCACAATGTCTCTGCTGACACAGTTCTTCCTGTACTCTCTGAATATGACATACTGCAAAAGGTGTGACTCTATGCTGGATTTAATTAGATTTGTGTGTTCTCCACACTTCCTGTTAGAAATAAATGAGAAATAGTGTGTGTTTGGCCCAGAACTACAAAGCTAGTGTTTGTCTCTGAGGTCAGCTTTTCTTTATTCCTTCTTAATTTCCCACTTGTCCTGCAGCCCTGTTTAATCTCTTTAGGCTCTACTTTATTGTCTGTGAATGCACAGATGTCAGCTGGTATTGACATAATCAGAAAAGTGGTGCTGATGCAGTGACATTTGCTGTAATAGCATCCTGCTAATGTTCACATTCACGCCGCACCACACGGGACAATAGACACAGACACAGGCTCTTGCTTGAATTTTGAGGTGTGTATGGTTTTCATGATGATCATGTGTGTCTAGGTCCTGGATGGATAAATGGATGGATGGATGGATGAATGGATGGACATGAACTTGGATATGCATATGTGAAAAAAATCTTCTTTACAGCATAAGAGTTTGATTGATATAATTGTCAAACATTCTTTCTTTCAAACAGTTCTAAGTGGCCTTGAAATCTACAGATAGGTATCCTTGCTTTCAGTATAAATGTCTGTTAGTCCTATGTTGTCCTTTAATTGTCAGCAAAATATTTTATATCATTGTGTGCCAGCTGTGTTGCTTCCATTTTTCCAACTGGAGAACTGAAGTAATAAACCATAAACTGGTGACAGATTCTAACGTTTTGAAATAAATGTGTGATATGTGGTAGAACAAAAGAGGGAAAAAAAACACTATCCCAGAGCTCCCTCATGTGGCTCTGAACGAGTGTTTCAACTGGGCATGTCTTAAAGCAACAGCACAGTACCGATTCTCATTGTCAATACATCTGTGGTTTTTATTTAACATTTGATTTTTCAGGTAAATGACACGTTTAAGCTGTTAATTAAACATCGGCAGTGGGTTTTTACTCAGATTAGTGGTTTAGAAATGAAGGCTTAATGGATTGATCTTTACCTGAGATATCTCAGGGATAGGTTTCACCTTGATCACTGGTCACTCCAGCTGCGCACTGCAAAGTTTAACTTGCTTTAGCTTAATTACTCTCAGCTATTATGTGATTGTGGATCCTGGCACCAGCTGTCTTGCATATTTGGTGCTGCTAATATTATGTAAATGTGTAAATTAATCATCATTGTCCTTAGCAGGAGTTCCTTTGTCTTGTCAGTGTTCTGTCATGCTGGGCTGAGTGATGCACGGTTTTAAGGATTGACATCTGTAATTATTGTACTTCAAGATATATAGCTTTTATATACACTACATGTGGAGGGACCTGAAGCTAATTGCCACAATGTTTATTCCAGTAAATATAATATAAATATATGTGTTGTAATCAATTGAATAAAATTGTAGTCACAGTACAAATAACATTTACATCAACAGTAAAAACACACATGACAACCTACTCGGATGTTATTATTCACAGTTTTAGGGTATTTTTATACATTTTGGTTTGAAATCGTCAGTTCTTTCTTGTTTCAGAGTCGAGTCCCCTTAAGTTTTTTTTTTCATCTTATAAAATGAAATGGCAAGTTTAATATATAATGCCCTGCTATTGGAGCATTTTGGCTTGGGCAATGACATTGGAAATTGGAAACATTGGCAATAACATAAAACATTTGTTTTTTACAGGGTTTAAGTTATGTGTCTATAAAGAAAATAACTTGCTAACTAGAAATTCTAACTAGGGTAAAAAGTGTGTCAACTAGCGCTGGTCTCCCCAATATACTATATACCAATATAAACTACTCATTAGTAAAAAAAAATACTTGTCATATCACTTTATAGTGTCTTTAATCCTGTTAAAAACTAAAGCTTCTTCATAAATCCTTTTGTAGACAGTCTCTGCTGTTCTAATGGAGAGAAACTGGCCTGCCTTGAATAAGAGATTGAATTAAATAGGCTTTGCAATGTAAATGCATGCTAATTTGTGCAAGACTGATGTGCAGATGTTCGGTATCAGTGGTAGAGAGCAATCCAACAACCCCCTTGCTATCATCTTCAAAGTGAATTACAGTATGGGGAGAAAGGCTGCATTTACCCTGCAATGCACAGATCTGAACTTGACCTTAATGTCCTATCTGTTTACATTTACATAAGACACAGCTCGTTACTAATATGTTTACATTAATCTTCCAGGCTCCACTGACTTCTATCCATGTTGGGAAATATGCTGTGAGCAACAGGTGAAAAATGATGATGATTTGAGTAATCACAGAACCGTGATGTCATTACTAGCAAGAATCGGATACAGGTGTTTACAAGCAGGTCAGATGTCCACATATCAGAATTGTATCTAATTTAAATACACTTTGTTCTTTGTTAATAGAAAGAAATAGTGTATACTCAATATCAGATTGTAGTTTCAAATAGAGAAGCCTGGAGGCGAGGTATATGCAAAAATGCTTTAGAAAAACACATTAACATCTGCTTTTCGAAATAAAAAGCCAAGTAATTCCTTGACATCCCACAGCTGACTTAATCAAACACAGATGTGTGGTGTGCTGCACCATATCAAAGTCCTGCTTCCACCCCTTCCCCTGATTGGCTCATGCGGAGTGCTGGAAACAACTCCTCTTTTCTCCCATAAAGAGCATGGAATGAAACTTTTAAAAAATCATTTCAGGCTTTTTGGGTCCACTGTGTAAAAGAACATGGCTTCAGCACATGATAGTGCGGTTTTACAAGCCATCTTCAACCCTACCAGTCCATTTGGAGATATTCCTGCATTAAACCAGGAAGATGAGCTGACAGATGATGGTAAGAATACATTACTGTGAAATCAGACTCATATTTACATGTTATTGCATGTTTTTAATTGCACTGTGAAATGGGTTATAATGTTACTGCAATTTTTTATTGCACAATGTAATGTAATTAACAATTCACCACCAGTAGGCTTCTACATATATAGAAAGTGTATTTGAACATTTCTGTATTTTGTCTTAATAAAATTATTTGATTCTAAATTTTTTTTTATTTCTTGTATAATCGTTTCACTCTATGTCCTGTATTATATATTTATTTCACCTTTTTTGTCTTGTTTGACTGTATAGATATTGTAAGAACGATACATACACCGGCAATAATAAATAGTGTTAACAATAATGCTAATGAAGCTTTGTTCATGCCCCATATGCAGACAAGTAAAAGCTCAATGTCGGTGCTTTTTTAAAGCCTGTTTAAAAAAGCAATCAGTCCCACTTTATGACTCTGTGATGCAATGGTTTTTATGTTCACAGCTGTAGGTATAAGAATGTTTTTCTGAGAGAATAACAGAAAGAACACTATAATATTATGTTGTCAGTGTGAAAACTGTGAGTCTGTCTGGTCTCTGTTTCTGCAGACAGTGATTTTGACCCAAAGCTGGTGAAACAGGTGAAAGATCTAGAGCTGCAGGGAGTTTCTGCTGCTGAATCTGGTGATCTGCCTGCTGCTCTTCAGCATTTTAACCAGGCCATCAAGGTCCTGCCTCAAAGGGCCTCAGCCTACAATAACCAAGCCCAGACCAAACGTCTCCAGGGAGACATTGAAGGTCATACATGTCTTCATCTTTTTTTATATCAGCTAACAATATAAAAATGTTTCAAACTTTCGAAAAACTTGAAACAATTTGTTTTTGAATTAATTGTTGTTGAATTAATTGTAAAGCTTTGTTAAATTTGGAAATGAATACAATTAGTCAACTTTAATATCCACCATTAAACAATAAATCCAATGTGATGTTGCTCATCATATGTTATGTTATCATATGCTCATCAATGTTGCTCATCATAAAGCCACCCCAGTTTTGAATCATTCATCTTTTTTTATTTGCCTCATTAAAGCTGAAATCCATAACATTTGTCTTTCACCATCTCATTTAAAACATAAAATTGCACATTGTTTGCAGAGTTGTTTTCTTAAGATGGATGAGAATTTTAAAATCTAAGCAACTGTATCTGTAACTGTAAAGCATCTTTAGCACACACATACATGATTTAGTAGCCTAGTCTTTTTCTATCAGTTATGGATGTGGCGTAGCCAAGTCAAACTGACATTTCCCAGGAAATCTGATATGACAGCTAAAATTATAAATCATTATTATAAACTTGCGACTCAGGGTAAGTTAAGGGGACAGCTTTGGAATTCTGATCTTGTTATGTACTTGTTTTTTGTGATTTTTGTTTTATGTTTAACTTACAGATTGCAATTTTAAAACATTTAGACATTAAAGCTACTGTCCTGATCAAGTATACCTATTATTATTAATAAAATAGTTAATGAAATTCCCATATCAAACTTCCCATAATTCTTTATTGTAAGAAAAAAGTAGTTAATCGTTCTGAACTGTTTTATCTCAGGCGCAGTGGAGGATCTGGAGAAGGCCATCTCTTTGAGCAGGGGCACAGGGCGTTCAGCGTGCCAGGCCCTGGTCCAGCGTGGGCTCCTTCTGAGGTTGAATGGCCGTGATGAAGAGGCTCGGGTGGACTTTCAGAGGGCAGCAGCTCTGGGCAGTGAGTTTGCCCGGCAACAGGCTGTAATCTTAAACCCCTATGCTGCCCTTTGCAACCGTATGCTGTCAGAGGTCATCAATAAACTACGCAACCCGGAATTAACAGAGAAGCAATAGAGAAGACGCATACAATGAATGCCATAGGCATAACCACCATCATAAATGTTTTTATTAAATGCCAAAGAAATAATTCATTTTATTTACATATAGTAAACCGTACATACACATTCTTGTCAATAAAAAAAAGAATTTATTTTGTGTGACTTTCATGTGGGAGTTGTGAAAACATAACAATTTAAGATTTATTTTTATAAAAGCAGCACAAACATTACTGACACAAATTTGTGTTATGGCTTCTTAAGTGTGTGTGTCTTTGTGTCTGTGTTTGCGTTCATGTGTGTATTTATGCCACTAGAGGTCATTCAAGATTTTTTAAAACAGAAATTTAAAATATTAAGAAGTTTAGCTTGTTTAAAACACTTATTCCCTAAAACACTGTCCATTTTTATCCATTTATATCTACATGTAATTTTATATACATGTGTAAGTGTTTGTGTTACACAGTAGTCTCTAAACTACTTCTCACTTGTCTCTGGTGAGGACCGTCTTGACCAGAGTCTGAAACTCTCCACTGCTCTCCTGGAGGTCGGTCATGCTAGGTAGAGCCACAGGTTCACTCCCAATCTCTCTCTGGTAGAATGGACAGACCTTCAGGTGGTCAGACATGGGGGGAGTGTCTTCAAACACCCAGTTATCTACTGGTGAGAACAGACTGCTGAACTCCCAGACCTGAAAGAGATGACAGAGGTCCAAGATCAATCAGCATTATTTTGGTGAAACCAACCTAATGAAAATGTAATTATATAGTTATACACAGATTATAAAGTACAATGCTCTCTGAGTCAAAGAGAATAATGAAAACAAAGAGACCATTCAAATTTGAACAGTAAAAAATCACTGTACCACTGTATGCTTAAAAAGCTAACAAAACGTGAAGTAATTACTGACAAAAGCCATACATCTTTTTTTTTACTTTTGGGGGTTACTGTATATAAATAATGCTTGTTATTGAAATTACAACATGAAATTTATGTGCTTTTTGAACCAATCCTGTCTATTTGTTTATTTGTTTATTATTTTATTGTCATTATATTAATACTCCAGGGCACTGATTTCAAGGCCGTCTTTAATATAGATTATGGCCTTGTCGGTGAAACCCTGAGATCAGTTACTTCACAAACAATGGGAAGTGAGAGAGAGAGAGAGAGAGAGAGAGACACCTGTCATCTAATAGCCAGCAGTGTGTGGTGACTAAATTGACCCATGTTTGCCCTCCCTGCTCCTCTCTCACCCACATACCTCAGAGATCAGGCAACAGTGCCTGAACGTACTTAGAACGTTTACCATGCACAGCAGCAACACGAATGTTCCTGAAATAGGTCTGGAAAATACTGAAGATATTTTCATATGCACATGATTTTTTTCTATTATGGATGTCAATTAAACTGGTTCTTGCATCAGCTGCAGAGCTACATTTGCATCTCCTGAAAGAAATAAAAGTGCTTGCAAGGAAGCAAATTAATATAATTTTGAAGTTTTAGGTAGGTTTAATTTTTAGTCCTTTCTTTTGTGTAAATAAAATATTCAACACAGCCATGCGTCTTGTTCTTTTTTGGCTATGCTGTCAATCAACATATGACTCAACACTTGCAAATAGAGTTAGGAAAGATGACCAGTTGTATCATATTCACATAAATCACAGGATCACATCATGGCTGTCAGTTGCAATTTTAAATGTTGATTCTATCAATGATATAGGGGATTTATAACAAACTCCTAATGGCCTTGCAAGCACTGTAAAAAATATATATGAACAAAAATGTCACCTTTTTTCTGGCCCTCCAAGTAAATCCACCATGAGAATATGTCTTTTTCTCCCATTTGAGGGACACCATGCCCTTCTGTTGTAGAACAGTGCTACAGACCTCCCTCATTAGTTGGGAGACCTGACCTAGATAGCCCAATGATACACTGTCCAGGAAACCCACAATGTGTTGTAAGATTTCAAAAGGGAGTCTGCTCAGAGAGTCCAAATTCCTTGCCCGCTGCCGTTCACTGTTCACAGTTCTTACTCCTTTGTAAAGTGAAGCTGCTATTTCTGGTTGTAGGGTAAAAGCACTAAGGTCTGGATCGTAGCTCACAGTAGCCCGGTATTTAGATGGTCGAAAATGTTTCTGGCTGAAGGTGCAGCCCAGGTAAGCCAGCGGGCATCGCAGTATGAACCAGCCATTAAGACAGGACCCAATATCTCCATGCATGTTCTTGAAGTGCCAGGCGAATTCATCACGTCTGAAAGCATGGCAACACAGGTAGGTAAAGGCTGAGCAAGATTTATTGTGTCTCCTCGTCACACATTCGGTCTGAATCTGCAAGTGCAGGTTTTGAGGTTGGCCCTCAACAACATCAGCCAAAGAAGCTTCACTTTTGAATGGAGCAGCATGGAAATCATAAGTCTGGGTGGCAAAGTCAACATAAAGGCCATCGGTACCAATCGCTTCACATATCTGATGACCTTTTAGTTCTCTTTCTAAACAGCACAGTATTGTGGACTCTACCTCGTTTGCTTTTGGGAGATCCTCAATATTGATCCCTAAATCAGATGTGTCCACATTTTGGTTTGTCTTCTTAACCATTTGTGATGGATCCTTAAGATGGCTTCGCTTGGCTCTGTAGCTGGTTGGCACGTTGAAAGTGTGTACAGTTTGAACCTCGATGGGCTCTAAATTACCGTAAACGAAATCTTTATCTTTAGGTGTGCAAGCAGGCAGCTGGCCAAAATTGATAAGCATGCACCCATTGTGTACCAAGTACATGTTATATTCAGCCACATTGACTTCTTTACGGAGTCTCTCAAGAACACCTTCTTGCCAAGGAGCTAAACCTGTTTTGGCCAGGTCTGCATCATGTGACCCATGGGCATTGTGAGGGGTCATTCTTGGACCGTTGTCATCTGATGAATTTTTGTCTTTTGTTGGACTCACTTTGTCTTCTAAATTCTTTACAGTTGTCTTGCATCCTTCCTTCTCTTTTGCAAACATTTTCTCCCACATGCTGTAGCTCTCCAAGCAGGCCACATCTTTGCTCTTGGCAAGGGCCAATCGCTCTTCTTCGGTTAGTTCCTCTACCCCCTCCCCATTTTCCAACATTTCTGAGTTTAGGGGCTTTGAATTCCACTTTTCCAGATCTACACCTCCTACAGCACCATTAAGATGAACTTCATGTTTCTCTGTCTTCTCAGTCAGCTCAGGAAAGAGTGTCTTCATCTTAATTGAGCTAAACAGAAGCTTCTGATCTCTAAGGGCCATGGCAAGATCCAGCTCATTTATGTAGTTTGGGTCTTGAAGGGCATTTATGTAGAAGGTTGTATCTGTTTCACTTACAGGCCATCGGTTCCATTCCAGAGTACAAGTGACCACGCTGGCAGGACAGACTTCCAGGTGCTTGGCCAGCCTTTGGCGAGTCATATTCATGGGACAGCCATAGCCAGAGTTGAGGCAGGGGACAATTTCATTAGGGCAGAGAAGACGATGCTCATCCTCTTTGCAAAGGTGAAAGGCGGCTCCACAGTGCAGACGGCAGGTAATGAAGTCACAGGAAGTAGAGATATCTACAGGAAGCTTGCACTGTTGGCTATGACATTTTTCACAGTGTGGATGAAGACCAGTGCTGGTGCTTCTGCTCTTGCCCTGGAGATAGCAATCAAAACATCAAAAGGGAAGTCATGTTATTGTCTTATTATTGTTTTTATCGTTACATGAAACATTGCTTGTTTGAAACCAGAAGTGCATGACAACTTTAAAACTTGGCTTTAGCTTAAGCTTACCATGTCTGTTGATATTTCTTGTGTATGAAAATAGACTCTGGAACGAGACAAGGGAATACACTGAAAACAAGCCCTGCCAATGTTCCAATGCTGCTACAGTCTGGTAAACTATTGACTAGTCTGTATAGAACATACAGAAAAAAACACTCTGTTTGAGAAAAGACATTCTCAAACAGCAAGCAAATTTTTGCATATCAGAAAATGCTTTCCAGAAAAGTGAGGCATAAAACCAATTTAATTATTTATTTTTGCTGTACCTTTGACCTTTTCTCATGTGTAAAAAATTATGGGGTATTGATTATTTGAAATGGATTTGTTTCAATCAACACAGAACCAATGCACCACAGAACACCGCATTAGATGACCATTACATTTCAACCAGTAAGCAGATTTACCTGTTGTTATAACAAAACAACAACAAAAAAGAGTCATGTGAGACAACACGACTCTATATACAATAAGATGACATGACAATAAATGACTCTAGATGTTAATGTTCAATGACTTGAATATAAATACAGGTCACATTTACTTACCCTTGCTGCCCTGATGGTGTTAGCACAGCTTGTGTTTGTTTAAATGAGCTTGCATGGTTGTAAATATCTCTCCTCTGTTCTGCTGTTATAAATAGACCAAACAGGACCTGCCAGGCTAGTGTGTCTGAGCCTTTGACAGACAAGGTCACATTACATCACACACAATTACTTCCATTTGTATACTGGGCTAATTGATTGTCAAGAATGATCAATAACTCTGAATTACTACCTTCAAATGAGGACAATAGCATTTTATTTACCAAGAGTTTTGAACTGGTAAGAAAAAAATGGGGGGTTGATAATCAAACACTTATTTGTTGTTATGTGTTGTTAAAAACACAGTAACTCTGTTTAAAGTAATAAAACCCTCTCCAATTCCTTGTAGATCTCTACTGGATAATATAATGTAAAATATGAAACATACACATAATAATTATTTTATTACATAAATTGTCCACTAGATGTCATTACAGCCCTTCAATGTAGATGTGAAGTCATGGAGCGTCCTTATGCTTTTAGAATTAAACATCAAAATTTATGACTGCCAGGCTTTGTGTGTAAGGAAACTTAGACAATCATTTAGTTCAACATTTAAAATTAAAAACATTTCAACCCCTTTTATAAATTCAATATATCCTAATTTGTGTAAATTTGTAAGTCACATTTGACCTTTATAAAAAGTTGAAATATCACATTCTCACTGGTTGCTTTGATGATTATCAATACCTTTCAAAAAATTATGTCCAATCATATTTTTACCTACAGCAGTGACCTTGTTAGTATCCTTGAAGCATGAAGACAAATAAATCACATGTCATGTCTAAACAGACATCAATCAATAAAAAAACCTGCTGGTGCCGCAGCAATGCCTTAATTGAAATTTTTCAGATTTTCTCACTTTTTTTTAACCTAAAGGAAATAATTTAAAAAATGGCTAGACACACAGATGTGTAAGATTATATAACTTTTGAACATCAAAACCTCAAAACCAACCTGCAACCAAAAAGTAACTAAAGCCATCTTGTAACAATGTATTTACTGCTAATACTCCTTATTTAGAAAAGTCATTTTATAGGTTCCTAGAAGACATGAAACTTTGTCTAATTTTTCTACATTAATAAAGAAAGTGGTGAAGCATGTCAAAAAGAAGTAATTTGTAAATGACGCATTATGGTAAGGCTGTTTTTACAACCAGACAGACTAATAACAGATTAGAAAATCAGAAAGTGTAGACAGACATGACAGCAAATGGAAAAAACCCATTAACTTGTTAAGGTTAGACTACACTAACTCTATATGACTAATCAATGAAAGCTGAGTTGAGTTTGACAGAAAGTGCAGATCCAAAACACTTCCCAAACACTTGATATTTTGAAAATGGTGCACTCATAATGCCTGTCCTTCAAAAGCCAACCCAATAGGTCATTTTTGCAAGCATCTTATTATGACCTACAGTTTACAGTTAAGTGCCCTCTAGCTGATCATTTTCAATTAGAATTTTTTTCTATTACATTTATGCATTTGACAGGTGCTACTGAATGTGATGTACAATGCATTCAAGATACATATTTATCAGTACGTGTTCTCCGAGATTGAACCCATGATTGTTGCCAAACCCACTGCACAGGGGGGTATAGGTCCCCTAATAAAAGGCTGTTTTTACTCCTGGGGTGACCAGTCTAAAGTGTTGTTAATTATCAACAGCTTTACCTGCCCAGTGGCCAAACTGTTGCCCGTATCCTTGATAACGGGGCCATTATGCAGAATACAAATCTGCAGCTGATGGAGGTGAATCAAAGAAGTGAGAAGATACCGTCCAACTCTTCTGTTGCAGGTAGTCAATCTGCCTGTGGCCACCCCATATCCTTTCTATTGGACCCAGGCCTTCTGCCACTCTTGCTACCCACCCTACCCCTGCAACGGCCACTGGACCCAGCCAGTACAAAGGCACTATTTACTGCCCAGACACAGAGACCTTAACCATAGAACATATTATATATAAACAAGTAATCACATAATAATATTGCTGTATGATAGCACATATTGTAATGTATATTTCTTTTTTATTTTTGTTTTACATTGCTAAAATATTTATATTTAAGCTTTAAGCACATTAAGCTTTTGCTTCAGTAAGCACTTTGTAAGCATGTGATAGAATAAAGTAATTTATTAGTAAATATGAGCAAATTAATTGAAGGTAATCCACAAAAATGAAAACAATATAATCAAAATTGTTCCTAATACAGTTCAATAGATATCAATGTGTAAAATACAGTAATTAAAACAGTAACCATAGTAGTATAGAATGAAATTTTATTTAGCTGAGGTGGGTCTCGAACCGGCGTCTGTCTTGTCAGTGAGGCAATCTGTACTTTGCATTGAAAAAAGCTATTTTAAAGGCAAAATTGCTATTGACACTCTATAAAAACACTCTAAAAATAACTGGGGACTTTAAATATTTAATTTTCTCTTTTTTTCTTTCTTCTCTCTTTTGTTCCCTTTTTCCTTTCCCCCTTTTTTTCCCTTTCTTCCCATCCTCAACAAGCTCAATGTTCCCCAGCTTTGGTGCAGCCACTGAACAATAAGCAGGTCCATGTCGGGTTTGTCACTTGTTACGGTCCCTCTTGAAACATTTCCGTTGTGTTCTGACGATTTGTATTGCTTTTCTATATTTGCAGCGCGCTTCGTATTTGGTTGTGTTGTGGCGATTTGCAGTGCGTTGACTATTTTTGAATAGGCATAAATGGAGAAAGGTGCTTTTTGCAGACAGACTGACTTGCCGAAAGTTGATCCGTTTGACAGCTCAGATGAGTGCTAACGAAGGAAAGCCAAAAGCATCCATGAAAATAAGAGGAATGCAAACAGATATCTCTCTCCAGGTATGTCACACTTCCTTGGGTGCACTTTTATTAATTCTTTTTCGACCTTTAAAACTGTAATTTTAGTCTCTTTTAGCCTAAAATGTACGGTGTACAATTTTACAAAGTTTTACTGATACCATTTTGCTTGAACTGATGTATTGCTTCATTGCACTGTCTTTCCAAGCAACCAATGATATTAACTTTTCTTATCAAATATTGACAAAAAGGCAACCAAATGTTACCCAGCTACAAACTGATGAAGATAATACAGCAGTGTTAGAGCAGTGTGTGTGTGTGTACACATGTTCTTGTGCGAGTGTGTTTTCTGTTATGGAGCTATGAGATAAGAGGCCTGCTCCTGATAAGAGAACTGAACAGACTTCTGGGAGATGGCACATGCGGTTCACTTTGGCCTGACTGATGCAAACATGGTCTATTTAGCACACCCCATTTATTGTTACACCATATTTCACCTTAGGCTTTATGCCAGTCGCAGCAGTGCACCTTGGTAATCTTTTCTTGTTTGGAATGAATCATTGTGTTTGTATGTTTTGAAAGGTGTGGAAAGGGCTTCATCCATTTCCGCTTTTTGTGTCTCAGCCCTGTTTTGTGGATCCAAATGCATTGAATCTGTAATGTATGATGTCAGTTTACGAGGATGCACCGGACTGCAAAAAGCGTAAAGTCACATTCACATGTGCACCCATAGTTGGCAAACAGAAAAACCTGTTTTCTCACCAATGTTTTGAGAGAAATGGCCATGGGTACCACACAGCTAAATGCAACCTCGCAAATGGATTAATATTAAATTTCTCATTAAATAAATACTTCAAGTAAAAACAAAGTTTCTCATCTTCTGTAGAAATTTATATTAAAGCAGTTAATATACATTTATCACATGGATTACAAAGTAGATCTAATATTATGATTGCTGATCAAAGGTAATTACTTCTGGGCAACAGTATTTATTTATTTGTTATATAATGTCTCTAGATAAAGAATCAGACTCTACTTTGCATTATCTGTTTTATCTTTTTCTTTTATCCATTTGATTACACATCTTTAGTAATGACTCTTTTCACTGGCAATGTTACGGTGGAGGCCGCCACGTCACCAGAGGTAGCCTTCGGCAGAATATTCCAATCCGGACTACATTTACCATGTTTCCCCGTGCTGCTGTTCTGGCCTCTGCCTATATCGCAGACAGGCAGGTCACCAAAGATCTTCCCGCCCTGTTCGACAACCTGGTTCGTATCAAAGATGGGGAAGAGTGATAAACAGCTTTTTCCATGTCCTCCGGGTATTATGAATATTTACTAATGCCATTTGGTATTATGGTACACAATATTTTCTGTGACATGCTCGAGAAATGGGCAATCGTTTACATAGATGACATTTTAATTTATTCTGAGTCATTCCAAGATCATGTGAAACATGTCCGTCTAGTTGATAGCAATGCTTGATAGAGACAAACTTGTACGTTAAGGGAGAAAAATGTAAATTTCATACTACAAGTATCACAATCCTCGGATACGTAATCAGTCATGAGGGAATGGGAATGGCCATGGACGATAAGAAGGTCCTGCAACATTTCCTTGGTTTTGTGAACTTCTACTGCCATTTTATTCTAGATTTCAGCTCTGTAGCTTGCCCTCTAACCTCATTCACGAAACGTCACTCCGGTACACTGGCATTCTCTGATCTCAAAACACGCTTTACAGCCGCCCCCATTCTATGTCATCCATATCCTGATCTCCTGTTCATAGTCGAGGCCGACACCTCTAATCATGGTGTAGGTGCTATATTATCCCAACGGCACAGTACACTTCCTAAAATGTACCCGTGTGGCTTTTTCTCCCGCAAACTCTCTCCCTCTATACGAAAATAAGGTGTGGGGAACTGAGAACTGCTTGCCATAAAACTGGCTTTTGAGGAATGGAGGCATTGGCTAGAGGGAGCTGCACACCCACTCACAGTTATCACTGATAATCTAAAAATCTAGAGTATATCCGCACTGCCAAGCATTTAAACCCCCTTCAGGCCCGATGGTTATTGTTCTTTACACACTTTGACCTTATAGTAACATACCGTCCAGGTCCCAAGAATACTAATGCTAATGACCTCTCCTGAAGAAGCTCCTAAGCCCAGTCACCCGAATACATTATCCCCAAGAAGATTTTATTTATTTTATGACTCACAACCCCACCCCGCCGCTTGACCTGACAACCTCATCTTCGTGCCTGAGCCGTTTAGAAAGCTGCCCAACTCCCAAGGAAATACCCCTATCCTCACGTTAATAGATCGTTTTTCCAAGGCGTGTCGCCTGGTACCCCTTCCCAAGCTTCCCAAGCATTTGAAACTGCTGAAATCTTGTGCAATTTTGTTTTTAGATTCTACGATTCCAGATGACATTGTTTTAGACCGGGCTCCCAGTTTACCTCATGTGTTTGGTCTTCCTTTTTCAAAAGTCTAGGAGTCAACATCAGCCTGACATCAGCATACCACCCACAGTCGAACGGACAGACTGAGCACTTAAATCAGGAGATCATCAGGTTTTTGCGCTCCTACTACAACCAACGTCAGGCTGATTGGAGCAGGTATCTAATGTGGGCTGAGTACGCTCAGAACTCGATGAAATGCGTCGTGGGCTTCCATCCCCGTTGTTTCCATGGATTTGTCTCATCCCCATTGCTCTGTTTGCCCGTGTTTGACCATTGCCTGTTTCACTACGATTTTGTCTAATAAAGCGCTGCACATAGATTCACCTGTCCATGAGTCTTCGTTACAGGCAGCATATAAATAGATGCCTGATATTTTCCTATTTGGTGTATTTAACTCTTATGTGATACAAGCTTTTATTTACAGTGTTTAAAGGTCTACGGCAGTATTTACAAGCAGCATAATATCTGTTTCAACTAAATGTACCGTGGTAACCATTGTTTTTGTCAAAACACTATACCCAGCAAGAACAACATTGATTTCACTGGATTAAGCTGTTTTAGTTAGCCAAGCTAATAGTTTGCCAAGATGATGGGCTTAGCTGGTAAGGCAGCTGGTAGTTATGCATAGCCAAAACTGTGATTGCTGAAAAGATCTGGTTCTCTTTGCAGCAAAAACTGGCTAAGAACTATACACTTAAACCAGAAGCTGACTGACATGTAAAGCGATAAATCTCAGTTTGTGTATTGAAGTAATACTATGTTTATTAAAGTAGAAATACAATTTGTAACTGGAATGATGAAAGGAATGATTTGTGTATGATTTGATAAAAGGAAAATAAAACGTGGGTTTAATGCACTTAGCAAAAATAAATCAATGATATACAATACACATCCTCTCTTGAGCTGTTACAGTGTGTCAAAGCACCCAAATGAATCAACAATGGTTTGCATGAAGTATTAGCTTTATCTCAATTATGGCTGCATTTATCAGAGCAATGCAAACTTCACATGTGTTTTCTTGTGTTCTGTAGTGTTAGGGTTGATATTGACAGAATTAACCTTCTCTCATTTCCAGTTCATGTACTGTACAGGGATAACTTCTTATGCAGCATATCCTTTTGAAAAGAGGGAATAGTTGTCGTTGTTGTATGTCGACTTTGTGGGAATATAGTGTCTGGTGTTCTGGGTCTTTCAAACACACAAGTCATGTTTTTAGAGTAGAGAAATACCCAAAATCTTTCCTCTCACAAACTCATCAGCTGTGAAAAGTGCGGAGATTGAAGGAATCATTTATTTGTTTTGTTTTTTAAGGAGTTTTGGCGAATACATGGCAGCCAGTCTTTCTAGCCCTCTGTGATATGAGATCATCAAAGCTGTTTGATTCCCAGATGTGTGGTAAAAATTATTTTGGTCTTTGTGATAATTTCTTGAAGCCAGAATAATGGAAATCTTTTTAATAATTGATAAAGGCCCTTTTCATTCTGGTACATTTGTGTTTTACATAAAATTAGAAGTGTAATTAGTATAGATAAACATTAGAGCTATCAAAGGTGACACATTGATGTGTGATTAAATATGTAAAATATGCCTTTTAACAATGATAATAAATGTATTCAGTTTCACACTATAATTATAATTTATGTGTGATTTCTAAAAGCACACACAGATGAGCATGTTTTTCTCAATAAATGAAGAAACACATTCTTTACAGATCAATTATAATTAATTTAATTTATAATTAATTATAAATTAAACCCAGATATGATGTTTAACCAAAGTAGAATTGTTTACAGTAGAGGAAAGTTTTTTTGGAGATCCGAGGAACCCTTATCAGTCATTCACACATGCAGCGCCCTAAACTCAACAGTTAAGGCTCGCTAAGTTTTAAATCCACATACAATATTATAAATGTTGTACATGCAAATTAATTTATTCTTTAATGATAATTCAATTTCATTATATAAAGACTTCTGCATATTTGCTTGATATCTTTTCAGATCCTAAAAACATGTAAGGCTGGAAAAACTTTGGGGACTTTACATTTAGCTCAGATGACCTAATGGATGTGAGTGTGGGACTGTGAGTGTTTTAATATCATTAAATCATTCCAATTCCAGTTGTTAGTATATTGTCTTCATTGGGTGGATCCTATTTAATTGGGTACTTAAAATAGTCAAGATTCCAAATAAACTGTTAGTGTTACATGCACAGACTTTTATTTTGAGATCTTCTGTTTGTTTCTAGTTTTTCCTGTTTTCATGCACTTCCTGTTTATTAATCATCATCACCTGTTTCACACTGATTTGTCGCCCTATTTAAGTTCCTTGTTTTGATGTTCAGTTTGTCAGTGATTGTTGGATTGTATGTGGTTTCCTTGTTCCCTGTGTTTCTTTGGATTATCTCATTGAGCTACACTGCTGTGCATCTGCTGTTGACCGTGCTACTCTTTAATGGTTAGGTATTTGTGTGCTTTCTTTATTAAATATCTTTTACTATTTATCACCGCGTCCTACTCCTTCGCCCCAGTTCCGCAACACTAACCGTAACGGTTAGCTGAAACAATGATCAATGTTTAATTAGAATCTCGAACCAAATTTGAGGTTTTTGTTAATTGAAATAAGATTAAATAATATTGGAATTTAGTTAATTAAAATCTAATTCCAATAACTTAAGAATGAAAGACACTGAACATGTGAGAACCTCAGAAATTCCAGTTTGTTGCATTGCATGCATTTATGTGCAGGTAAAGCAATTCCAAATTGCACTGGGAAAATCATCAATAAAAAAGTTCTAACTACTGATAAAATGTATAACTTGAATGTACTGTAAGTACTTTTGAATAAAAGTGTCTGCCAAATGCATAAATGTATTTAGTTCAGAATTTCTTTGTGCCATGTACAATAAAACGTTTTACTTTACTAAGCAACACTGCATTAGCACATTGTTTTAACAATCAACAAATAAAACAGTGCAGTGATTTATTTAAAAAACATACTGTGAAAGTTTATATCATTATATAGTGTTGCTTCTCAAGGATGTGTGTTAAGAAATTTAGATATTTGTACTTAAAAAGACAAAATAGTAATTAAGAATATTTGTTACAATAAAGTATTGAGTTGTTAGCTAAGCAGCATTCTAATACCAGAATCCTCTGTGAGTGTTAGTTAAGCCCTCACACTTAACATGAGGAGTGCGAGGTGTGTGGTGTGCGATGAGTGACTATTAACAATTGTTGACTATGTTACGGATTTTAATTCAGACACCTGAGATTCTGTTTCTTTACAAATGCTGCTTTGAAAGGGAGCTGCTAATGCAAACTGTAGACAGCAAGGCAACTCACCAGGGTTTGTAACAGAGCAATTCTCTCTTATATTCTTTTCTTTCTCTGGTGTCAGTAGATCCATGTCCCCCTGCAGAAGAGATATGGGGGGCTCCAGAAGATGGATTTTTCCTGGGGTTTAATCGGACACCATGCTTAATTTCGGTGACCTCCAATCCAAGGCCATCTGCTAGAAGCTGTGGTAATGAGAGAGTACACAGCCAACATCAGCTACCATCAGCATAAGCGCCTGTGACACTTTATCAAGCCGACGGGAATGGCTTCCTGAGCTGCTGATCTCGCCACAAAGTACGGTTAAACCAGACCAGGAATGCCATATTGAAAGTGACGCATTCACAATTCAAATGAGCATTTCACTTTGCATCCGTTTCCTTGAATTTAAATGTATTTTAAAATAGGAACTCTCGACTTGCTGTCAATAAAAGGAATTGTGTTCTTGTGCTGTAAGATTCTGGGCTCAGCTGTGGGTTATTTTACTTTAAAATTCAACTTATTTCAAAGTCATCTCAAGTTGGAAACTAGTGAAAAGTGACTGTGTGGCCCACAAAGCTGGTTAGTTTTACAGCGCTCTGCCATAGAAAAGAAAATAGCAAATGCCACAGGCCAAAAGCGTTACTACTAGCTGAACAGAGCTGCTTCTGTGGTGGCTATGATGACTGTTCTTTATTCAGCATGCCTGAGTTTGCGCTGTGAGCAAGCAAATAACCCAAAGTACTGTAGTGCATTATGCTGCTAAAAACATCTTCGAAAAGCAAGAATTTACATTATGGTTAGGCTCCATTCTAGCTGTTAAACCTGGATAGCCATTTAAAACTGGTGGATCAATCTTTCTGCTGAGCTGGTTGATAATTGACGTATTACTGAAGAGTAACATTACTAAATATAATAATTCAGTAATATTACTGAATTTAAAGGAATAGTTCACCCCATTATTATTATTTTATTTTTTAACTTTGTTTAGCCCTGGTTTTGTTCTGTCTAAGCTGTATGAACCTTTTTTGGAACACAAATGACTAAAAGTCCTGCATCTTCAAAACAACACCAGGGAGTGTAAATAATTCTTGAATGAGCTACCGCTTTAAGAAGCTTGCTGAGGATCCAAGCACATTCAGCATCCAGAACACAGCCTTGCTGGTCCTTTCAGCAGCCAATACAACAGTTACATTCTGAAGAGATGTTTTTTTTTCATTGATCAGACGCCCTGAACCCGCAGCTTCAAATGAGATAAACCAGGTAGTAAACACTTAGGTCACCGCTGTGGTATTGATTACCTATGGCACCGTGCTATCGGTCTTAACCTCTAACTCTTTCTGCTCTTCTCTCACCTCTCACCTGGTTTCTCTTTATAACGTCTTAGCGACAGATGCAGACAAACATAAACAAATCGTACACAAAACGTTTGTTTTGAGTCGCTTGTTAAGTCAGGCTTTGACAACAAGTAGAATTGTATCCTTTGCAATAACAATGTATTGCTTTGTCAGAATTAACCGCAAAATGACATTTGGTCATAAATACAGAGGCAACTGTAAAAATTAAGACATAAAACTGACATTACAATTTACAGTGATCACAATACAATTCAAATAAAATTTGATCGATTGAATAGTCATGGTTGAATGATAGATTCTTAATATTATAGTGATATGTCTTGAGTAATGGTTGCAGATGTAATAGACTTAACTTGATAAGCATAACAATATCATGACAGGCAGATGTTCAGATGATTCAAAGCCACATTGATATGAAATGAGGATGCATTTGGCCATAACAGTTGTCAGAGAGCACAAATAACGTGTTTGTCTGGCACCAGGTAAATGTACTGGTGTTGACACAATTTGTGTTGCCTTGTGAGATGGTTTTTATACAGAAGTGACTTTGAAAAGAGTGCCTGTATCACGCAGGTAGCAATTACCAGAACAGGTGGTTAAAAACAAGTCACATGTCAAGCG
Organism: Botia almorhae; assembly: GCA_036877575.1. Lineage (NCBI taxonomy): Eukaryota > Metazoa > Chordata > Actinopteri > Cypriniformes > Botiidae > Botia > Botia almorhae. The sequence continues at coordinate 39,042 of JAZGTJ010000784.1, read as the reverse complement.
TATACTTTGAAAAGCAAGGAGAATTGCCAGAAATTGATACAAAAACGCAATCATTAAAATGCAGTGAGTTCATGTTGAATCAAGTCAATAAGAACAAAAGCATTTCTCTACTTTTCTAACAGACAATAAATTAAACACTAACTCAGAATTTTTGACCTGGTAAAATATTCAGTATTTTGATCATTTGAATTTGAATATTCTGGTTAGGGTTTCTTCTTAACTGATTAACATTTAAATTCAGCTCAAACTTATCACCTACAAACTGTTTTGTAGACAAATTTCTGCCAAATTACCAAACTGCCAGTTTTATTCGAAGCCAATTGCAGTGCATTCAAAGTACACATGTATGTTTGTTTTGTTCTCTGGGAATCAAAGCCATGACCTTTCGGTGTTGCTAGTGCCACGCTCAAGTGACAAAAGGGAATAGAACTAATTTGACCCAGAGGTGTCTGCGCCCGAAACCTGTTTATGGGACATGTATTGGAGGGGTGTTTATTGAAGTCCTGAACCCTTCCATCTCTCATTAAATTGATTCATGGACCCAATAAGCAGTGCTGGGGCAGCAGGTGTGGATGTCGGCATGAAAGCTTGGCCTGGTTACATCCATCAACCTGAGCAGGCAGAAGTAAGACCGATCCCACACGACTTCGCCAGGCCACAAGCTGCTTACCTGCCCCCACATCTGAATGACCTATTCACAAGTGCTACACACTACAAACACACTACACACACACACATATAGAGAAGGATAGATAGATGCCATAGACATTTGGGCCCACACGTACACAAATGCTCCCAGGCTACAAAAGAAGGCGAAGGTCAAACCTGCTGTCTGAAGGCACCTTTCAAATGAGGTTAAGCCAGTGACACGTACATTTATCAACTTCTAAAAGTACTTACTGGACTTATATCTCAGCTTGATACTGGTAAAGATAAGTGTGTTTGTGTGCTTCTGGTCAGCAGTGTTCTGACATGGTATCCTGCCTGGTTTTCTTTTACAGATCTCATTTAACCACCATTTGTCATCTCTCCTGCACAGAGTAAATAAAAATCTCCTCACCCAGACCCAGCTAGCATTGTATTAGACGCTGTATTAACCTTATTGCTTAAGAAAGTATGTGTTATTCAGACATTTTCAGTAACGTTCAGTAACAAAACATTACACTAACTACTTAAGAAAAATATATTTAATATATACGATGTATCACGTTAAAAGGACATTTTTTGATAACTTTGAGAGAACTTTATCGAGAATATTAGCCAACATTTAGAGAATTTTCTGTTAGCTGACTCAAAACGTGGATAAAATGATGTGATTTCTTGAATCAAATGTAATCAAATTGGTGGCTTTTTTAACTACAGACCATTCACACACATGATTTTCAGTATAGAAATGCAAATATGAGAGACCTTGTGTGGACATATTCAGCATTGATTAATTCAGTGGGAAGCAAGGAATGCATCCTAAATTTAACAAAACTTTAAATTCATAAATTCAAACCAAATTGGACCCGAATTGTAACCCAGATCACAATTTTAAGTTGTAAAGAAGTTTCCCTAACACTTTTTTCAAACTTTTTAATTCTGTGATGTTTTTAAATTTAAACGTCTATTTACGTTTATTATTAATGTCTATACATTTTTATATATGGTATATAACAAAGTTCTGCTAACATTACTGCAGGAATGCTTTGGATAACTTTAAGATATCTTTTAGAGAACGCCAATGTTTTGAGAATGTTCCCTGTTATCTGATAATATTTTATGGTGAAGCCTAGATGTCATCGCAAACTATACCTCCACAGCATGTCTACAGCCCTTCACGTATTTTAAAGGCAAGCATAGTGCTTCCACTCTGACGGAAGGGAGTGGCTGTTTTATGGAAGCGTATATAGACTGACCGTAGATTTATTTAGATGGTACGTGTACTGTGTGTGTGTGTGTGTGTGTTAACAGAGTTTCTTTGTAAAGTGAACACTGTTGCAGGGGTTTTCACTTAGATTTTGCTCAGCAAGAGCAAAATTATAGCAAGCACTGGTGTCTACTGAATGTGACATCATCTCTCTTTTTTCTGTAGTGCTACCTATGTAGGGTTTCGGGGGTGTGCTGGAGGCCACCCCAGAATATCTCTGGTCAATGTGACATCATCCATGCCCATCATCATTCTCTTTCAATATTTTTAATTCATTACAATTCAATGTATGAACTAAGGTTTAGTACAACAACAACAAAACAAAAGAATGAAATTGTAAAATTTATGAAAGTCTTTGGTAGTATCTTATAATTTGGGTATTGTAAAGCTTAGTTCAGTTTCTTTGGAAACCACTGAGGATAAATTAAGGGCTTAGCTAACGAGGTGTTATGTGTAATTATAAAATGTATGCTGTGGATTAGCATTATTCTCTAAAAGCCTTTCATTACAGTTACCTCTGGCTGCCCCAGTCACTCTGCATGTTAAATATATCTGCTCCTATAGCTTTTAAAAATTGGCACTGAGTGGTACTTGGCAATAGTCTCTATGGAGACTGCTTATAATTAAATGATGAAACTTTTAATTTGATTTTTAAATACTAAATACGAATGTCTAAATTCGAAATCTCTAAAGTACTTTAAAATGCAGTTTCAGTCACACTGCACACCTTAAGAGCAAAAAATAAACAGGAAGTTAAACTGAGTGTGTATAAGGCTGTCCAGGCCCACAAAAGAGTCATTCTTCATTCTGCTAAATGTAACACAACTGCCATTACAGTTATTGATGACTTTGATGGGGTCATTATACATGCTGTGGAGAGCATATGCTCTTCAGTTGCTCTCGAGAGTGACATTGGATAGTGGGTCAATGAGTCAAGACTAGACTTTCTTATGTGTTGACCCACCCAGACTACTGCTATATTAATGGAAATATGCATACTTTAAGCACAAATAGCATTTTGGATGGAACAGCTAGATTTAAGGACTGTCTTAGACTAGTGCTTTCACACTGGTTTAGATGTTAGGTGTTGGTTTACTTGGATGATGTGTAGATTGTTCATGTTTACCTGTTGACCAGCATGGTTTTAAAGACAAAGTCAGGCAGCTTACTCTTTGTAAAATGAAACGGCTTTTATTAGGCTACTAATTTGACTGGATGTGTAATTTTATGCTAGTATACACATCATGCTGTATGTGTGTATCTGGGTTCAATGACAACCTGTATTTCAAACAAAAGCAGTTTGTTCAGCCTACTGATGCATCTCCTCCATTGACTTACATTCAAATAATATGGCCCCTTTAGAACCCGCATTGCACATTTTCTTATTACACTACAGGCTCCCCCAGAGGACAGTGTAATGCAGAGATGTTTGTTCTGTCTTTGTTTATTCTTTCCAAACAAGGACACTTTTTCTGTTTGACACAATCAGTCAAAAGAAAATATGAAATATAAATGTTTACTTTATCTCTGATGATTGATTGTATTGTTACTATCACTTTTGATTGATTGCAGACTGCAAATATACATTTACGTTTTAGAAATAAAAAAATACGATCATCACTTACATCACAACTTTGTCCTTTAATCATAATTCTCTCTTATCATCCTTCCTCCTCCTTTTTCCATATACACACATGCAGGGCTGTTATACACACACACAATCACACATGATCTGTGCAGGTGGTAGTCTTTACTATTGATCTCTAATGTGCAGCTGTGTGGAGGATCTAACTGATTAATTTAATGGCCGCTCCGCAGCTGTTGCCGAGGCCATGAACACTCAAAACCACAAGCCGTTTATTAGGCAATCAGCTAAATGGATAGTTACAACTCTAAAATCTGATTGGATAAACCATATTCTTAGACCAACACCACACACATCTTTGTTCAACCTATGATTAATAGTTCGAATCTGGGAGGCGATCATCTCAGTTTCAGTATTTCTAATTCCAATTCAGATTTAAATAGAGCAGTGGTTCAGACTGAATTCTGATTGTATGAGCAACCACATTGTGAACAAATTGTTTATTTCTAAAGTCTATTTATTTATATAAATTTAACTAAAATTTATATAAATTTAACTATTTATTTAAAAATGGTTTTCATATTCGTCGTCACAATGGTTAAGGTGGTCATAAAACACTTCTTGCCTATGGTAAAACCACTTTAACACATGGGCTGTCATAGTTTATTACTTTATTCAGCTCTTTATTTCAGTTGCAGTTAAAACATTAAATTCAAATTATAACCTTAACTTGCTATTAGCAATGTATCCTACATTTAGTCAGGTATGTTTTCACATTATGGTGTAAAGCATGTTATGGTTCTATAGCAACCATATCACAGCACCACGATTACACTTGATAATCCTGAATTTGACACTGTAGTTCACAGATATCACAGTTACACAGCAATACACCCGAGATTGAATTCTTGGAAAATGACAACAATGAAAACAATGTCTGAAACACACCGTCTCGAAACTTCAGCTACTCTGATGGCCACATTCAATTGCTCTAAAACGTCTTTAGCTTTTTCTGTAACACTTTAAATTAAGCTACACATATTCACTATTAACTAATTGCTTATTAACATGATTAGTACTAGCATATTGACCGCTTATTAGTACTTATAAAGCACATATTAATGCCTTACTCTGCACGACCATATTCTACGCCTAACAGACCATTAACCATGAGTTTTTCTTTAATAAACTCATAGTTACTGCTTATTGGGAGTAAGTAAGGCAGTTGTATGTTGTATGAGAATTATGATCTTAATACACTTTGCTTATTATGGGCTTAATAATCTGGTAGTAATAATAAGCAATTAGTTAATAGTGAATATGTGTACCTTAATTTAAAGTGTTACCGCTTTTTCTACAGTAGCAATTTCTCTCGTGTATTTTATGCTTTATTTGTATGCATATACATATGACAAATACCCGCACATGTATCACCCACTCAAAACATCTCAGTTTTACCAATTCTACAAATGTCTGCTAATGGTACATCACAAATACCAACAAAACCCCTACAGATAGGCTGCTTTATTAAGGTATAATATTGACAGCGCTAGCTTCTCACAGGCTGTGTAAAAAAAATATATTTTTCAGGCATTTCCCTTCATCCCCTCTGTGGTCCCCACAGCCTTTCATGTGCATGCTGTATCTCTATAAATTATATTCTTATGGATTACCCCAGTGTGAACGATGTACAGCCAATGCAATGCCTGTCCCTTGGGCTTGATGAATTATTGCCTGTTTCTAACTTGGGTTTCTTCCCTGTCATATCGAAAAGGGAAAACATATGTATGAAAGGGCAATTGCATCCTGTCATTGCGGTCTCTTGTGCTTACATGGGTTTGGTATCTGTTTGGTATCAGATATGCTATTGTTCTTTGCTTTGACGTTGTTTTTGTCACAAAACGTTTATATTTAATTGTCTCTGGAATTGTGGCAACTTAGTAAAATAAGTAAAATCACAGGCTGTTCTTTTTACTGTAATTGACTATTATTAAAATTGTTACAGGGGTTTAAATTTATTGCTGTGGTGAAACTGGTCACTGAATAAACAGAAAAGCAAAACATTTTTGTATGATTGTACAGAGACAGATACATTCGCACTGTGTAAAGTTTAAACTTATTTTTTACACATAAAATCTTCCAGATCTTTATGAATCTTCTGAAGAATACTGTAATCGCTGGGACCTTTTTATGTTGTAAAAGCTTTTTACAACACCCTGTGGAGCTAACGGCCTTTGTATGTAGAAAGCTGTGTACAAATCATCAGGAAGTTATAGGAAGGGATTATATATGAAATGCCATCACTAAAATGTTCTTTTACAATAGCTTCCCTCCAAGCGTTAATAGCTTCCTATTGACATCCTGTCCATATGGACCAGTACACCTCTCCAGTGGCCTTACTGGAGAAAGAATGCTTCTTCTGAAAGTCCCACCGTAAAGTAATAATCTGTGAGCACATGTACAAAATGAATTAAAACCGACACCTTAACCCTTAATGATAGATGATAGCATCATTAGATTTACCTTGCAGAACGTAGGGCAATAAGGGAGGTGTTTCTTCTGTAAATATAAGATGGTACAGGTGTAAAATGATGGATTACACTAAGAGATACAAGAAACAGGAGTTAGTTTCTAAAGTAGCTGGATTCTTTTTATGAGTCACATTTTCCTTACTCTTCTAAAATGAATTAGTTTACTCTTCTAAAATGAATTAGTTTATTCTATGAAAAAATACCGTTTTAAGTTTTCAGAACTTAAAAGAGCATTGATACCAAGCTGCAAAGAAGTTATAAACAAAAGAAGTACATAAACACCGAACCAGGCTTGTGGAACTGGTTCATTCTCTTTAGAGTCTGCTTCAGAGATATACAGTATGGCTGTGTTCAATAGGTTGTAATTATGCACCATCTGGAATTTTTGAAGACATATTTGATAGCAATAATTAACAATAATTATACAGAAATAATTAACAATGGATGTGCACACTAATGTCTTAAAGAAAAGGCAGCACAGAAACAAAGTGTTTCTGTGAGAGGGTGAAAAATGATTGTGTATTACTCAATTTTGACAATTTTGTTGCAAAAGTATCATTACTAACATTATGAGTGGACCTTAGGGTAAATAATTCCAAATCAATATGACATCACCTCTTTAAATAAATTATTTATTTTTGTACACTGACAATTCTGCACACAAGCCAAAAAGCCACATGACTTGCTGCGTTTGGGTCTTCTTAAGCCATGGAATAACTTAGGAGTAGAAGATTAGGTAGTTTCTCTCTGAAAATGTTCTCATCTTCTACAGCTCTCATATTTCATTATCTATTCCACATGTTCGAACTGACACACCACGTTTAATTGTACTGGGTATCATTTTAAAGATAAAGTCAAAACTGAATCGGAACGTATAAACGCATACGATTTCAGAGCTTCAGTGGAGTGGAACATTTTTAGTAAATAATGACTTTTGGGTAACCTGTTCCCCAAGTATCCATGCTGAAGGAGCAGTAACTGTTCTGAAGCAAAATCCTTCAGTTATTTAATGGCTTTCAAGCTATTGGTTCACAATTTATTTGGTTGGTTAAAATGCCACCTTTTATTTGCTATTAATTCACAGCAAATTTTCCAAAAATAAATATACCTTTCCAGGAAGTTAAAGTTCATATAACATTTTTGGGTCAAAGCAGCCAAATGTGTCAGAATGGTTCATTTTACAGCTATCAGTAGATAAATGCGTGTTCCCATTGAAAAAACTACATGGCAATTTCAAGCTACATTTAACTGCAATCACTTAAAAATGGCTGCAGTTTTGTGAATGAGGTTTTATCGGGCAGGTGTGGTCCTGCAGATCTGTTTCCTAGATGCAATTTCTTTCCCTCTGATTGGGCCGCGGAGAGGTGAGAAACCCTTTGAGCACCAATAGTTAAAGCTGGGAGAGCAGGACCAGAGGTTAGCTTAATTTAAAGTGCTCTGTTCCACAGCTGGCTGAGACCTCAACAACCTGTGCTCAGTTACCAATGTACTTCCTCACAAGGCAGAACAAGGAGAATATTTTCATTAGTTTCACAACATGAACACAAACTACATTTACAGAAAGGCCAGAAAGTCTCACAGTGGTATTGTGCCAAGCAATTTTCCTGGCTTTAACTCGATTTTCCTTAAAACGGTCCTGGGGGAAAAGGATATTTGTACAAAATAATTGAAAACAATGATTCTTAAATCCAAAAATGACAGTTTTGTCATTATTAACTAACCCTATGTTGTAACTGAACTCGCTGTTATTTCTTTCAAAAAAATTTAGGGATTATCATTGCTATACACAAAATCCCCCAAAGCTTGCATTACTTCAATGGTCGGAAAATTCTTTGTTACAGAATTTGCATATATTTTAGGAGCCGTGATTAATTGCGTTCATTTGAACACATTTTTATATTTAATTCTGTTAAATTAATATGTTTAATTGACAGCCCTGAAAAGAACTGTAGGAGTATTCCATATGACTCCTGCGTTATTTTACAGTCAAATGAGAGCTTTTTGTGTAAGGAGCAAATCAATTTTGAGTTGCAGTGTTGCAACAGTTTTTAAAGTCTCAAGTCAACCTACCGACAGCTTACACATAACAGACTCTATGCAATAAATTGAGATTATTTTAACATCAAACAAATGATTCACATCGGCTTCAGGGGAAAGCCTTTTTCTGCTGTGTAAAAAGAAATTGATTTTTCCCCCAAAAAAGCCCTTTATAAAAATATAGTCAAACACGCCAATGCTTGTTAAATGAGGAGCAAAAGCAGCATAACAGTCATTAATGGTGCCAGGTCACCCCACACAGCAACTCTGAATGCAGTCGCACACCTCCATGCTGTGAGTGAATTTTGAGGTGTTGTTTGAGGTGTTGTTTGAGGAAAACTCAACCTCCCCCTCACCTCTTACATCATGTCTCAAAAATTTCAAACAAACAAAATAGTGTTTGATTTCAGGACTGTAGTGTTAAATTGGCTTTTTCCTTGGCTTTCTAAAAACAAATCATCATTTTGGGCTAAACCAGTGAGAACTGGATGCATTTCAGCACCTTGTGAGCTGCCTACCAAGAAATGAAGATGGTCTCAAATTGTAAGTTGAAAGATTATGTGTTCTTCAAAGATACCTTAGATTGATAACATTTTGTAAAGACATACTGCACATATTTTTTATAAATAAAAACAAATCCATAACATAATGAAAGTTCATACTGAATGGAGCCATAAAATACATCAATATAAGGTTTTCAGTCAGTTTTGAGAAATCATGTAATCTCACCAATATGTATTTTTTCAATCAATTTTTTTGTATATTTATTTTCTCGCCCACATTTACAGATTGTCTGGTGCATATTACACACAAAGTGGGCAGGCACTTTACTGATCTGGCAAGTCCGATTTATAATGCACACTGTTTTTTTCACTTTAAAACAGTCTGCCTTGAAACAAAGTCATGTTTAGAAGGTACTATGTTGATACAATAAGTATTTTTGATTAAGTAATCACTGGAAAAACCTCAAATATTTTGTGAAAAAATCAGCATTTTTTTGTTATTCTCACACCTGTTTATTATTACATTGATAGCACACTCTATTTGCTGTCAATGTATTCCTCGATTGCACATAAAAGAGCAGTTATTGGGCAGAATAAGCTACAATAGACCAGATGTTATGCCCTTAATCATTTGTATGTAGTATCTTGTGACCCTAAAGGTTAAAAAAGGCATGTTTCCCTTTACAGAAATCTTATGTTTTGTTGTACTGTATCTATGACAAGTTATGAATCAGAAGTCTGATTCACTTCAGGTATGAAGGTTTATAAAGTAAAAATGCTTCACTTGCTCCAGTCCTCAGCTCTTTGGATTGTGATGATGCAGGAGATATCTGAAGTTTTTCATTAATATCCCTCTTTGGTGGCAATGGATCAAAACAGATAGGATATTTAGATATTCACAATCAATACAACAATCAGTTTGCAGAGCAAGAGCAGCTAAATCCAGTATTGGTGCTGTATGGAAAGTTGCTGCAGTATGGATTCAGTCATATTAAGGCTGTTAAGAGCTCCTTATCCTCATAGCCTGCAGTATTGATCGTGGACTCACCTCAGCTCATGCTGATATTATCATTTAGCCATTCCAGTCCATTGGCCTGTACCTCAGGAATGGTGTTTTTTCATATGTTTAGATGTTGTTCTGGTATGATTGTTGCAATGAACACACTCCCAGTTCTTCATAGGTTTTTTGGCTCTTTTTCAACACCTAGCGGGCTGCCTACATATGAAGACTTTTTAAGGCATTAAAGGAGCTTATCCAACACACGCCTTTATCTCTTAAAGTTCTGGAGCCAAATCTTGATATCAAGATACCTCCTTTTGGCCACATTCTGAAGAAGTACTGCATGTAGTTATCAACCCCATAATGCATTGCAGCAAGCTCTGTAAAAAAAATCACTTAGCATTTTTATCCAGTGTGACTTGGGCATGAAGAAAATGAGGAATATCACAAGCAATGTATCATACAAAGCCAACGAAGGTAAAAAGAGAAAAGTAGAACAAGTAAAAGAGGGGGTTATTATTATTTCATGTGAGGTGCTGATGTGTCTTTAGCTGCTTGGAAGTTGTGGTTGTTTCAGCAGATCTGGTGGGGGTTGGAAGCTCATTCCACCACAGAGAAGCAGAGAGAGTAAAGTTTCTGGAAAGTGACCGAATCTCATTAAAATGAGATCAGACTTTTCTCACCCACTGACCATTCGGCACAAATGGGAACATAGACTTGTATTGTAAGTGTTGAGGTAGGAAGGTGATGTTCCAGGGACAGATCTGAAGACAGTCCAGAAAGACCAACAGCGGTTTTTAAGGCCCATGTTTTTGCGTCATTGTTTTCTAGATTTTCTGCAGAGGCTTAATTACTGATGATCAGCAAAGAGAACATTGCAAAACTTCTTTGAACTGGTCACTATTGTTTTTGTAGAGAGAGGTTACAAGATGTTTTTAAACATTAGCTAAAAAAATAACAAGAACAAGTGATAGACAGCAGGGCAGTCTTTGTGGAGTGTGCGCTTTCGAAGGCAGTTTTTAATCAGAAAGTTTGTTCTGTAAAAGAAAAGGCAGGAGTTCATTGAACACAACTCTTTCGAGATGTATTGACATTAAAGGTTGGCTGTAGTTTTTAACTTTAGTATGATACATGTTTTTTGAGCAGTGGGGGCACTTGAATCTACTTAAATGTGTTAGAAAGGTTGCTAGTAGTCTCAATTAAATGTACTGAATTAAAAGTACAAGTGCTAATAATAGTAATAATAGTAATATTTTTGAAGTGAAATAATAAAGTGAGGATTTTGTGTTCACAATGCGTATTATTGTTAACTAAACTCAGAGCATCTAATGCGAGTGTCTGGGAACATTGGTGGTTCTCATTTATATGAAAAACAAACTAATGTTAGACAAAACTTGTTTTCTAATACGTTTCTTGTGTGTGTGTGTGTGTGTGTGTGTGTGTGTGTGTGTGTGTGTGTGTGTGGTAAGCAGTACTCACACTTAAACATACATTAAACAGTAAATCAGATGCCCATCAATGGATTTTCTTCCTTCTATGTTTCAAGTGTATATTTCTGAAACCTTGTGTCACGGTTTAAAGGGCTGTTTTTTTACTGTGTCTGACAAACAGGTTGGGTTTTCATTAATATGATGCAATTGCTGTTTTGGTTTCACTATACAGGTAGTAGATTCATATTCACTTAATTTAACACTATGTTCTGTGTCATAAGTTTCCCATTACATGTGAGAAACTAAATCATTTAAACCGATTTGTAAACCACTTCAAACAGTTTTGTCCATTGTTCAATCAACAGAATTGAAACCTTTATTCATGAATTCCGCAGTAACAACATACAATCTTAATAAACTACACATTTCATAATGCATTAAAATAAAGTAGGAAGAAGAATTGTCACAGTGTCTTTCATTAGAAATATATGTTGAGTAAACATTTATTTTACTCTTAAAAGTATATATTTTTCAAATTGTTAAAGTAAATGTAATGGAGTAAATGTTGCACATTACTACCCATCTCTGCCGGTAGTAAGGCATGTCCAAACTAACAGGGAACGTTATATTATATATCTATATCAAAAATATCTGTAAGTTGTTATTGGTTTTAAAAACATAAACTGGCCATTTTGAACATTCCTAAAACTTTCAAACCAACCAATGTTTCTGTTACTTAATGGAAACATTAGAGAAACGTTTCTACAACCTAAAATTGTTAGCTGTTGTGAAGTTTAGTCTAGTTAAAGGGATTACTTGAACCCAACATGTGTTATATGAATTTTTAGCCTAACTAAAGTATTGCATCCTTACCTTAGCACCTTTCTAATGCTAAACTCCTTTAGAATCAAATGACTTCAGCGTCCCATGTGCTTCACATGACCAACACTGTGTTTTGTAGCTGTTGTATTCGAAATAATTCACTTGCTGTATGAGCTTTCATTTTAGTTAGAATGTTGTCTTGGCAACTGTCTACAATTTGTAGCCAAACAGAAAAGGCCATACAGAAAAGGTACAATGTTTTGGAACAGAACATTTGGTAGTTTAAATGACAATTAGATGCATATCTTAAAACAGTCTATTTGATTGACAGTCTTCCAGATGATTCTCCCTCTTATCATACACAAACCATAATTTAATATCAGATATGAATATGATTCTCATTTAAACAAATTAAATTAGATCTGCATTTTTACATCCTAGTACAAATGGGGGAAAGTGTTGCATTACTTTACGGGCAGAGCCATTGATTAATTTGCAGTTTTCCACTAGACTCCAGCGGACACAAGCTGCGAAACTATGTACATATTTATGGACATTGATTTAGATGTCACAGCATTATATCTCATTAGGGTTTCACTGCGGAGAGAGTGGCCACTGAAGGTTTTCCGGCCTTGTGTCTGAGTGGTATCTGGAGGGAGGGCCCTATCGATCAGACCTATAATTGGTATAGAGCTTAATTCTGGAAACTGGTTTGTTTGATTTCATTTGGCACAGATATTTAAAAGGGAATGGGATGTAGCAGATCCTTCAATAAGATGATCATAAAATGAACCACAGTGGCCTATTTAAGCATGCATGTGAATATTGTAATTCCGTTTAGTAAAAAAAAAAGTGTTTCTAAGATTCTTATTGTCAGATATGGAACTAATCAGTGTTATTGATCAGTGTTAAAGATACCCAAGAATATGTCATAACAATGACACTTTTTCATGATATGGCTTTGATGTTACTGGATGTAGAAAATTCAAATAAAACTTTTTCTACTTCTAATTTAAAACGAAAAAAGAAATTCGTCACACAACTCTTTTAATACAACATGTATAGTGTTTATAGTGTCTAAGTCTTAAAAAAAAAACGAAGCATCTTAAAAGTAGTGCATGCGACTAATTCAATATATTGCTAGATAAGATTCACTAGATTTGATAAGATTGCTAGATTCACTATTGCTGTGGTACAGAAAAAATTAAAGCATTTTTATGGACTATTTCTATTATTTAATGTGATTCCAGCCAGGGAACATAAATACAGCCCTTTTTAAACATGCTGTCTTAACTGGTAAATTACTGGCAAATTACCGTTAAGGAGTCATGTGTGAATGGGACCATTTAAAATTTTTCTGGGAAATAGGTCCTGGCAATTTACCAGTAAGAGAAGTTGTAACCAGTAATTTAGCGGTAGGGTGCTATGTGTAAACGCAGAACAGGATTATGGGTAAACTCACAGAAGGCACTAACGTAAAAGTCTACTTTAAGTCAATTAGAACATTCTGACACTGATGACATGTTTATTACTGTTAATGGAAGTCAAAGCAGAGAAGTTTGGCTAATATGATGTGCATGGGACTGCATGGGTTCAGAAACAGTCAAACCCTGCAACGTTTTCAAACACAACGCCATTTGGCGCTCAGTAGCGGTTAATGACATCACAGAGTTTACCAGTATTTTGGTCTTGATGTGTGAATAGTTACTGGTAAAATGACAGAACAACATTGCTTGTGTGAACAGCACATTTGTAAATTTACCAGTAAAGTCACCCTGATAATTTGCTGGTAAATTACCAGGATTACTGTGTGAAAGGGCTAATGTTTGTGCAGAATTTTTGTTTCTATACTGGACCACAGCCTAACATTGCTAATTGCTTAGGACATTTTGAATCTGCAAGTTAAAAGACTGTGTATGTAATAACTTAAAACAGAATGACAAGACAAAACAGAAAGTAATTATAAAATGCAAATTACACCCAGAACCACCAGAACCTACTACCTATTTAGCAGGTGTAGCTTTAGCCAGCCTGTTATTGAACCATGTCGGCATAGACTTATTTAAAACTGTTTCTAAATGTGCTGAGTGTATCTTCACAAACAGTTTAATTGCATTTTATAACTGTTTTTAATTATTTGAATAGAAAGTGACAAAAAGATCAAGACACAGCATAACCATATGTCCTGTTCTGTGCTCTTTGGAGAGTTCTCAGGTTTCTTGCAAGAACATATTACCATATCCAAATTCAGCATCTGTATTTTTGACTGTGGCATCACACTTTTAAATGACATTATGTAGTTTGCTGTGTCTGTATTTTCTAAAGCCCAATAGTTTTTCTTTACTCAAACCTTAAATATTATAAAAAGTTCAACAGCCCATTTCAACATTGTTTGAACATAGCTTAAACATGAACATAGCTTAAAAGGATGAACCATATATGCCGGGAGATTCTTTCCAAGTATCACAAGATGAAAAATGTGACTTAATAAAGAAAACCAAGTTGACTTGTCTCGCAATATTTTCATATCAGTTTTAATACAAATGGGTATATAAAAATATATGTGTAGGTTCTTTTCAATCTAACTTTCCTTAGGTCCTCAGAAATAATAACCCACTTTCAGGTCCAGATCCTGACATCCCCTGTGTTCTATGTCAGAGCGTGAGGCTAGATTCCAACTCGTCTTGTGTGGTCTTGGTTTCAGTTCGGGAAGCGGAGTCTAGACTCGCGCTCTCTGTGTTCATTCTATGTGGAGGCACATGGCATTGGCTTTGTTTACATCTGCCATGTGCTCTCTGGTCTCATGTCTTGACCCCGCCCCCTTGTTTCCTCGCTTCTCTTTAATTTTGCGCACCTGTTTGTTATCGTTCTCTGCTGTTTTTTATCCCCTCGTGTCTGCTGTCCCGTGCTGGTTCGTCATCTGCGGTTTTGACCTGTTCAGTGTCGTTCATGCTCTTCGTTGGTTTCGCTCCTGTCTGTATTGTTTTTTCACTTCTCGTTTGACTGTTTATTGAATGTTTAACATTTTAAGTCCGCCTTTGTGTGTTTCTGATGTTCTTGTATTGTTACTGGTTTTGCCGTTTTTTTATTGTGCTCTTAAGTTTATTAACGTGTTTATTAGCCCATGTTAAGTTCATTATCGTTTGTTTATATTCTATATTGATTTTCCATTGCCCTCATTCCCCGTTCTCCCCCTTGTGTTTTTTTTTTTCCTGTTTATTTACATAAGTTTTTGTGTCTGTGACTGGGTTCTTCTCCATGCGTCCTTGACACCCACCTAATGTTTGCAATCCAGAGATGGTGAACTAGACCACTTCATTATCACACTATGGCAATAATCAAAATATTATCCAATTTTTTGTATATGCGACTTTAGTCATTTTATAAGTGACTGGACCCAGAGCGTATTTTTATTTCTTTACTGTTTGTGGATCCCAGAAGCACAGTTTCTTTGCGAGTGTTCTAATAAATCGGGCTGTGTGATTTGGTCATAGCTGTAGCAGCAGCAGGGTGGCTGGAGGGAATTAATGCAGCTATTAATCAGGTGTCTTTAAGAGCAGCTCTGAGTGTAATCATGCATAAGAAGTCAGGCTAGCATGATGGTTTCAACAACCAGGTGTAACTTGTGAAAGGGAAATCCTACTGATGATGTTTAAGTTGCATTCTTGTATGAAGCACTTCTTATAGTTACTATAGTTACTCTCTGTATAAATTGCCTTCAGAAAGCAGACTGCATTATTTGCATCTCTTGCAGTGCATCCATGGCACACACATTGTTTTGTATGAGTTTTGGTAATAAATTCAATGGGACAAATGCTTCAAAAACTCAAACTGGCAACCCATCCAGATTTTCCTCTATTACTCATTGTGGTACTAATATTTATGATGCAAACTCTTGAGACCTGAAAGCATTGTGAGAAAGCTGTTTTTGGGATAATACTTTAAGATTTGAGTTGATTTCATTGCAAACTTCAAAATGATTACTTCCCACCTATCTATTACCATTGTAAAGTGAGATGAACATTATTTTATTGACCTTTTTGAATTTCTCTTTCCAGGAAGCGGCTGATGGATGCTACCATGTAAATAAGTTATGAGTGTGCATGTGCATCTTCATGCATATATTGCTAACAAATGAATTATTTAGAGATGTTTCGCTATTAAACTGAGTTTTATGACAGTTTAAATAGGACATTGTATGATGACCTAAACAAGAGGTAGCCAGGAAACAGTCACTGTGATTTATTGTGTGTTGCCAAATAAAAACACAGACCTGTGAGGACTTTTACATGACAACAAGAATTTGCATATGCAGTATGTCCGATTAAACACAACTGCACTTAAAGGCTTTATAATTCTGCTTTTAGTTAAATATTAAAAGAGTAGATGTTTCATCGACAGTACATTCAAAGCTGTAAAAGAGTGGTTCATTATGGCTTCAAATTTATTGTTTAATAAAAGGAACACATGCTGTGACAGACTGGAGGTTTTATATATACTGTATCTGTATCATTCACATTTAGTCATTTAGCTGACGTTTTTATCCAAAGCGACTTACAAATGAGGACAAGAAAGCAATTTCAACAACTATAAGAGCAACAATGAATAAGTGCTATAGACAGGTCTCAGGTATTCCAGCACAGTATAAGAAGGCAAATATATATATATATATATGTATTTTTTTTTATATATAAAAAAGTAGAGGTAGTGGCGGTGTGTTAGTTGATTAGTTAAGTAAGTGAAGACGAAATAGTTGAGTTTTTAGTCGTTTCTTGAAAACAGCTAATGACTCAGCCATTCTGATAGAGTTATGAAGTTCATTCCTCCAATCAGGAAGAGTGAAAGTAAGAGTCCGGGAAAGTGATTTCTTCCCTCTTTGGGATGAAACCACAAGGCGACGTTCATTAGCTGAACGCAAGTTTCTGGTGGGCACATAAGTGCAAAGAAGTGAGAACAGGTAAGGAGGTGTGGATCCAGTAGTCACCTTGAATGCGAACATCAGAGCCTTGAATTTGATACGAGCAGCTACTGGCAGCCAGTGCAACTGGACGAAGAGTGGAGTGACGTGTGCTCTTTTAGGCTTGTTAAAGACCACTCTAACTGCTGCGTTCTGAATCAACTGCAGGGGCTCTAGATATGTGGTTAGAGAAGCTCAGTTGATCGTCAATCATTACTCCAAGGCTTTTGACCGTCTTGGATGGAGTAATGGTTGACCCATCAATCTGGATAGAGAAGTTGTGATGAAGAGATGGGTTGAGTGAAACCACAAGCATTTCTGTTTTAGCAATGTTGAGTTGAAGGTAATGGTCCTTCATCCAACACGATATGTCTGTCAGGGAGGCTGAGATGCGAGTCGGTACCGTGAGATCATCAGGGTGGAAAGAGAGGTAAAGCTGGGTGTCATGAGCATAAGAATGATAGGAAAAGCCATGTTTCTGAATGACGGATCCTAGGGACACCATGTAGATGGAGAAGGGACGAGGTCCAAGAACTGAGCCCTGGGGCCCCCCATTGTCTAGATGTTGCAGGTTGGACACCTCTCCCCTCCAAGACACCCTGAACGACCTGTCAGAGTGGTAAGATCTGAACCACCAGAGTGCAGTACTTGTAATGCCTAATGATTTGAGCGTTGTCAGCAGGATCTGGTGGTTTACAGTATCAAAAGCGTCTGACAAATCCAGCAGAATTAGAACTGACGATTTGGAATCCGCTTTAGCCAGTCTGAGGTCTTCAACAGTGCAGAGAGAGCAGTGCAGTCTCATTCGAATGACCTTTCTTGAAGCCAGATTGGTTGTTATCCAAGAGGTTGGATAACATAGTACAATATGAAGAGAGACCTGAAAGCATTGTGAGAAAGCTGTTTTTGGGATAATACTTCAAGATTTGAGTTGATTTCATTGCAAACTTTAAAATGATTACTTCCCACTTATCTGTTACCATTGTAAAGTGAGTCTGAGGCCTTTAACAGTGCAGAGAGCAGTGCAGTCTCGTTCAAATGACCTTTCTTGATTGGTTGTTATCCAAGAGGTTGTTCTGGGTGAGAAAGGCAGAGACTTGACTGAACACGACTTTTTCCAGAATCTTGGCCATGAATGAAAGCTGTGATACCGGTCTGTAGTTTTCAAAGAGTGTTGGATCTAGGTTGGGTTTCTTTAGCAGTGGGGTTACCCTAGCCTGCTTAAATGTAGTGGGGAAAATACCAGTGTAAAGAGATGTGTTAATTATATGAGTAAGTGCTGGTGTGACTGCTGGAGAAATAGCTTGAAATAGATGAGATGGATTGGGATCAAGCGGGCAGGTGGTAGAATGGCTAGATGACATGAGTTTGGAGACCTCAGACTTAGAGATCTGAGAAGTGTGTGGTGTTGCTGGCGTAATAAGTATGTCAGTTTGAGGTGTAGTGAATTGAGCACTGATTGTTGCAGTTTTGTTGAGAAAGAATGTAGCAAATTCATTAGTAGAGAGTGTTGAAGATGGAGGTGGAGGAGGAGGACAGAGGAGGGAGGAAAATGTTTTAAAGAGCATGCGGGAGTTAGAAGCTTTGTTAATTCTGTGATAAAAATATGTCTTTTTAGCAGTAGTGACAGCAGCCGAGAAGGAAGACAGAAGAGATTGGTAAGACATAAGGTGTGCAGTATTCTTTGTCTTGCACCACATCCTCTCTGCACCCCTGAGTTTGGAGTGATGTTCATGGAGAACATCAGACAGCCAGGGTGCAGAGGGAGTGGCGCGGGCTGGCCTTGATGATAGCGGACATACTCTGTTTAGACATGATGCTAGAGTAGAGCGGAGTGTGTTAGTAGTGCTATCAGTATCAAGTGAGGAGAGTTTGTCAGATGGAGGGAGTGCAGATGAAACCATATCGGATAGTCTAGTGGGTGAGAGTGAGCATAGGTTTCTGCGAAAGAAGACCTGTGGTGGGATGTGTGGTGGTTTGGGAGTGATTTGGATGTTGAGAGTGAGAAGGAAATGATCCAATGTGTGTAGTGGAGTGACCAGTGTTTCAATAGCAGAGCAGTATCATAACTTTATGTGAGGAACAGACTGGAATTATAATTATTTGTATTCCTCCTTTCCCTGTTGAAGCTTGTAACTAAAGTCTAATTTTGCATATTTATTTTCAAAAATGCTGCCTTGATGTGTCGCACCAGAATAAAGCTTTTTAAAGCTGCCGCTGATGAAAGATTTATTTCGAGTCGGCTCAAATTTTTAACAGTTCACCTTTTGCCTCATGTTCCTTACTCACAACTATCATATGATTTCAGAAGATGCAGGATACAGCCTAATCTCACAGGAAAGCTTAAATATTTTATGAGATTAAGAATCTGTAAAGTGAATCATACAAAATGAATGATTACTAGATATAAACCAACTATTCACCTCATCCTTAAAACTTAATTGCAACTTGGGCACAAGCAGATTAGATGCAAATGTCTAAATGAGATCATATAAATGAATACGAATTAGCCAACAATTAAATAAAATGTCAAATAGTTACAAATTGCCATGACATTTTCTTGGGGTTTTTGGTTATTTGTAGAACTTGAGAGACCAGGAAACGTTTGTTGTGTGACCCTGACACCTTATAAAAACGCTTGTGAAAACTTTCAGACAGCAGCTGTTTTTGCATAGGCATTTCAGCCTAATCACACTCAAATGCAATTAAAGACTTTGTGACGCTGCTGTGAGCAAGTACTATCTGGAGGGCAGTCGCTGACAACTTAGTATGGCTAGCATAAATAATTGCTAACATAAATACAAAAAGGTCTTTTTTTAGATTTTATTAAGATCTTTATTGGACAGAAGTACAGACATTTCATTCAAAGGTTCATTATGGCTCGAAATTTATAGTTTAATAAAGAACTTTACACTAGGACAGACTAGAGATTTTTCCCCTCTTTCAGCCTCATCTTGTTTTAATTTTTTTCTAAAGGACATTCCTCTTTAAAAGCTTGTATTGATTGTATAGGTCATAAAATGGTGTTAATTTAGGTGTTAGATGTTGATTTGTAATTGTTTTTAATCTTACCAGGGTGTAGGTTAAAGTAGTCCATTTCCTGGGTCTGCCTGATGAATTGTACCAGTGCTGATAATGTTGTTATGCATGTTGTTGACATGCAGAAAGGTGCAGCTATATTGGTCTTGTTTTTTATTGGCTGCCTACAGCAATGCACATTTTTATTTCATTGCTGCATTTGTATGGCACTGATTTCAGTGACACCCAGACAAAAACATGATTTTCCCCAGACTTGATACAAATAAAGCAGGAATATTAGGAGATACACAAACTTGCCCTTGTCTTTGCAATCTCTCCACTTGCAAGGGCATACACAAACAAAAATGAATAGACAAATTATTGGATACAGCGAAGCTAACATGCACAGCATTATTTTTGTAGACAAGAGGCAGGAATGCTGTTCCTCATATGCTCCCCCATCTTGCAGGGGATTTGATGCAGCAGCTCACTTTGCTTGGACTAGGAGCACCCCACAGAGCTTTCCCTTTGAAGTCAGAGCCGCTGATACATAAATCGATCAGAGCGGCAACTAAAGCTTTGCTCTTGCTGCTCGGTATTTCATTTGTTCCTTGTGGTTCCTTCCTCATATTGATCCTATGACAGGCCAGTGTCTGAAACTTCCATGCATAGGCTGTGGGTTTATTTATGTTGTCTGCGGTTCAATTATTTTGTCAGGATAAGTATGGACTCTTACCCGGTGTAATTTAGATAACTAATTATTTAGGTAATTAATTATTATTATAGGTAATTAATTGTGGTGAATACGCCAAAGCCCAAGAGTCACACAGACCTCTTGAAATATAATCATTCCAACTGAAAAGAATAATAGAATGCTTTATTAAAAGAAAAATAAAGCAATAGCCCCAATAAGCTGTGGTTTATAGTAAATTTAGAACAGCTAAGGCCGGGCTCAAACAGGATTTTTAAAATCCTGTATGATGATGAAATTTGGCTGCAGCACACACATCTTATTAAAATTATCCTGCAAGAGGGAGCGCCTAACGTGATATCACAGCGAAGCAGATATATAGGTTTGGATAATAATTATTATTATTGATCTTTATATTTGCTAGATAGTGAGATAACATCTTTTTACAATTGGTATGTGTGGGACCAAGGCAGTTTCACCTCATCTGTTGCCTTTGACTGAACAGTCTGATTTTACAAACAGGTAAAATAGGCAGTCATGCTTTGCATCTTGTAAATTAGCTTGTTTCACAATCACTATTTCATAAGGTCTGCAATTCACCTCCGTCTCTCATTGACTATTGTGAAAGTTCTGACGTAGTCATCCCTATTCAAAATCCCTAATATGAAACATGTTTGATATGATCAGAGCAGCCCTAAAGTTTCTGAGAGCAGATCAAGAGGTGCAAGATTTGATCTGTGAACATCTCATATTACAAGATAATCTGGGGCAAACATCAGACCCAGTGGACGTCCTAAACCCATTTTTTTTCTAAGATTCTCAGGAGTGGAAAAGCGGGGTAAAATCGGCCCAAGAATCTTGTATTCTGAGCCTGGCTTCAGGGACATCCGGTCCACGTAGTGCTTTATAGCCCTTAGCTGTTCTAAATTTGCTATCAATCACAGCTTTTATAAAACAATTACTCCATATATCTGCCAAGGTTTCATAAAATAAACAAACACAAAACAAAACAAAAAAAAATCTTTCGCCATCAATTTGGTACTTCAGGAACAACAACACACAGAGGCAGTGGTCAGTAATACTGATGTAAGGTCACAGGTGTGTCACATGGCTTTGAACGCGGTTCAACCAGTCATAATCAAGGACTGGAACTACCAGTCTTACAAAAATTAAAAATAATAATCAATTACTATTTTCGATATAATTGCCATATTTCTCTTAACAGTATGTGAATGACTCCCCATAATTTATGCAACATCAGCAGCCTTTCTGTTGCTATAGATAGAGGCCATGTGATTGGACAAAAGCTCAGTACTACTGAGAGGATGTGGGTAATACAGGAAGAGTTCATACCTCTATTGCTAGATTTATGCATTTGCATTTTCAAAAATGCAAGTGGAAAAAAACAGCTGTGACTCAGTTGCTTATAGTTTCTGTCAGTCTCTGTGTGATGCTTGAACAGTTTTAATCAAAATAAAATTGAATCAATCAAAGTAGACCATCTTAGAGGTCTGTGCTAATACTATATAACACGAAGAATTAAAAGAATACATGTCAAGAGTTTGATGTGATATTTAAAACCAAATTTTATATGCATTATTTATATGCATTATTTTCTGGTGGCGTTCATGCAAACTTGACCACTTTAGCTAACAATGGAAGTTAATGTCATTAAGGCAAGGGCAAAGAGCAAAAAGTGTTAGTACTGGGACAGGCTCATAATGTATGAAATACTGTACCCATAATGCAATCCATCCTAACGGACCTTCCATTTCCGATGTATATTACCCTCTTGACTTAAGTTGAATCATTTTTACACAAAACTGGATTAAATGTGCTGAACAACATATTGTAGTATGGAATAATAACTACATATTAAAGCTGTAATCTGTTACTTTTGCCTCTTTATTGCTATCTCTGTTTGAAATATAAAATTGCAGGTTGCTTTATATACTAATATATACTAATTTACATGTGTTGAAGTCAAACTGAGACCGCTTTGAACACTCATCTGTTATGTACTTGCTCAGTAACTGTTTTTTGTTCATTTTTAACCACAGAAATATTGGTTTGTAGCTCTAACTCAATTAATTAAAAATAAAACATGGACTCACGTGACAACTACTAATAGTACTGTTATTTTAATGTACAATTATAATAATTATAGAAGCTATACTCTATATAGTTACTGTGAGCAGAATATGACATTTCAAACAAAGCCTGGTTTATTAAAACAGAATGATACCTTTGAGTCTGTGTGGACGGGGTTAGTTCAGCGGTGAGACTTATTCTTCTTTTTACATGTGAGTCCTTTTTTGTATTGAGCAATACAGTGCTGTCTGTTCCCCGGGCATGGTCTGGCAGTGCAGAGTAAAAGCATCCTGTCACACTTTCCCTGCACAAAGCTGCTTTGAGCTCCATTTGTGTGCACAGGTATGTTTAGAAGTGACAGGTTTTAGAAATATACTCTGAAGGTTTCACACCTCATCTCTGTATGTGTGGCAGCATTTTGAAATGCTAATAGCTGTTATTCATAGTGTAGACCCACCTGGATTCATTGTGAATGCTTGGCATGAGCACAAGCATTTTTCTAGCCTCCAGGACTAACTTAAAGTACTATAGACAAAGCATTGTACATTTTTAACTGTTTTACCCGATTAGTTTCAAGGAATATCTATCTATATATATATTTTTTTACGTTTACTCTTTGGAGGGTGCACAATTGTGACATTCACATTAATTTACAAAACTAAATTCTTTATTATTTCATGGTTGCAGTGATTCAAGCGCCTTTGAAACAGTAGTTTCATAAGCTGCAAAGCTACTCATAATTTAAAGTAGTTCTTGAAGTACTTTAAATTTAAAATACTTTAGAAAAGTATTATATAGTTTGGCAGTTTCTTTTTAAATATTACACCACAAATACATAACGTTAATAATAAAATCGTCATGGTTAAGTGTACTGCACTTTTTTTAATAAGGGGGAAAATTTCAATACTATCACTAAAACTACAGTATGAGAACCTTAATTATTGTCATCACAAATTGAATAGAGACTACTTGTATTAAATACGCTATTAAAAATGAAGTTAGCCATCTGCCATCTAAAAGACATCTGCAAGTGCAGTACAATGTGAGAAAACAAACACAGTGATAAGGTATTTGGACAAGTCACACTAATGCTGATTGAAAAAAGAAGTTTATTATTGGAAAAACTATTTTTATAGTAGTTTATAATTGTGTTAAAGGCAAAGGAACTCCTCGGCACTGGTAGAAGCAATTATAGCGTAGAGAGAGCCTGATAATTTGTGAATGAATCTGCATTAACAACTAGCTGCTCGATCCTGTACATGCTTTGTGCTTATACAATGCAGTTGTGCTTGAATACCTTTTGTGTGATCAGAACAGGAACAACCATATTTAGTTATGACATGTATAGCTTATAACATCACTTTTTTGGAGGTTGCATATTAATGCACATTCAAAATGAAACTAAAAAACAAGGCATCACTTATTTTAATATGATTTCATTAATTATTTTTATGATAGATGTATTGGTACACAAAGTTGCTTTCTCAACTAATTATTTCCATATGTTTTAAAAGACCCGGCTATGACCATGAAGTACAACATGTACAATTTAGCCACAAATTCATATTAAAAAGGTAATAATAAATATTGAACTTAATCACCAATTTTATTTTAGAGCAGTCTAAAGAGGACTCAGCACCTGGCTCGCTGTCAATAAGTAATTTTAGTCATATGTTTTAGTATGACTGAGCCTGACCCTGCTTGTTATTTACAGCCAGTGATGTGTCCTGTGCGTGATAAAACATTCCCCTCACATCGGTTTCGTCACATGATTGTGCATTTGCCAGGACTGCATTGTGAGACTTAATGATCGCACCTTTCATTCAGCTCAAGGATGCGGCATCCCAGGTTTCCCTGTCATAAATCTCATTGGCTCAATATAGATTAGGAATGTCAGGGCTTTGGTCCCTGAGAAATCATCACCTTGGCCAAGACACTGCTTGTCAATCTTGATTAATATTGTGGCCATGTTGCCGCCACCTCCTGTTGTGCTGCAGAAACAGGTATATGGAGTTTCCTCTGGGATTATAATGAAATGCACACTGTATATTTGTCCCAAACCTAATTTACCTTTGTATTCATGCTAGGTCTGCCAATGACTTGTTTGGTCCTTTAAACCATCTGGCAGAGGTTATTCTGCCACTCTTGGCAGTGAATTTCAGCACACATTTTCAGATGATGGACTAGAGTCGCTGCAGATTAATTGCAGCACTAAACATGAATTGACATGTCTGAGTTACATCAAAGAGAATAAAGATTTTTTATATCTGGTGCTGATACTATTCAAGAATGGTACTCTCTCTGCAGGACCTTTCAAGCTAAAAAAAACGTAGGTTGCAATACCAGCACATATCACAGAATCCTAAATCCAAGAACAAAGAGGAAGTAGATCAGTAGACAAACATCAAAGTAAGTGACTTCCTTCATTTTGATGTCAAAAGAGCAGGTATCATTGCTGTAGAATCCAATTGCAGGTAGTCTTAATTGCCCCCATGACCACAGCTCACTCTGACTTGTGTTGCCACAGAGCTGCATGTCATTGCCCATAATTACATGCAGGCTTACAGATTCATACACCTTTTCTTCTTTTAGCTCTGAGAAGAATGAATGCTGTAATCCAGATGTCCACACCACCTGTGCGATTTTGTTAGCACCTGCGGCTTTGAAGATACTCAGCGCCCCTCAGTACCCGGTTTATTTCCTCCACCGTTGCAGGCACGGCAGTAAAGTCTTTTGGGAACCTTACGAGAAAAGTTAGCAATTTGTTTCTGCCCAGTAGGTATGGTAAATACAGGCACCCCCAGGGACCCTACACAGATGATTTTCCGCACCGCATTGTATGGGTCCCACGGGTTGTCATATCGCCTCTTTCCCAGAATGCCCTAGGCTCGGTGATAAGGCTGCTTCTGATGGGACTAATGCATAGCCGACAAGCCGCCTCTGCACTGCAGATGATAAGAAATCAAATTTGAACAGCAGACTGCACTCATAAAAGCTACAATCAGACAAACAGGTGAGTTTGCTTGTGAATGAGACAGGCTTTTCCATGCAATCTTATATCCAGCTTCTGTTTGCGCATGGTAATAAATAAGGATAATTAGGCCTTTCGCATACTGAAATGTACCTGCTTTTGCATTCACTAATAAGAAAACAATTAATAATCTGCTGTTGCTCTAGTACTTTATATATTTCACATTTATCCAATCAATATCAGAGCTTTTTATATATCCAATATCCGCTTGTATTCATTTGTATCTGTAATATCTGTTTGTATCCGCTTGTAAATGTAGCTTTGTAGACTTGGCTTGTTGGCTCTTAAGGCGAAATGTTTAAATGCTCTCGTCTTTTGTAAGTTGCTTTGGATAAAAGCGTCTGCTAAATGAATAAATGTAAATGTAAATACAATTTTAAACATTTCAAACCAGTGTACCGATACTTAACGAGAAGCAACAGTTAGTCTCACTCTAGACACATATCAGGTGGGATAAAACACCTGTGCCACTCACCCTGTCCAGGTGAGAGTTTATCCATGTAAACAGTTTTTGATAAAAGGCCTCCATTACGCCACTGAGTGACAAGGCAGTGGAAAGTGATCTTCAATTAAGGTTGCTCCTTGGGTTATGTGGAATTTATCTAAAGTTCACTCTCAGCTTGTACGTGCTGTCAGGGTAAATTAGAGGTGCTGAGTAGACAAGCATGTGGCAGCACTCAGAATGCTTTCTTCCTGGCTAGCCACAGCGAGACGCAGGGGCTTTAACCTACAAGTCAATGAGCAGAGATCAGATCCAGCTAAACACAGACACAGAGAGGCATAGATTTCTGCTCTGTAGGGGGCCATTCTTTTTTGGTTCAGGTGAGAGCTAATGAATATTCAGAGACATTTAACGGCCATACTTATAGCATGTTCTATCACTGTAACCAAGCAACAATTTGTCTGTCCACTACATGCAAAAATGCTGTGCGATGTGACGCAAGTCAACAAAAACATGTTTGAACATTCCCAACAGAACAGTCTCAAGATCTTCACTAGTGACTATCTTAGGCTGTGTTGTCAGCAATGAGGGAAAACAATACAAGACTATTGTCTATTTTTAGTTTTTGAATGTGTCTTATATATAAAGATTCAAGATCCAAAGTGTTTATTGTCATATGCACAGCGAGGAAACAGTTTTCCCTGTACAATGAAATTCTTACTTTGCTGTCCACAGTGAATGCCAGGACAATTTTACAAAACTAAGTAGAAAAATCTAAAATAAAAAAATTTAAAATAAGGCACACATAATAATAAATACACTCTGAAATACAGAAATATGGACTACTGACATGTAAAAATAACATTTTAATGTCCAATAGAGAACAGTCGTGTGCAAATTGAAAAGATGAAAAGATTGAATATGAAAATAGCAGCAGTTATATTACAAGAGTGCGATTTAGATGCACATACATAGTGATGATGGAAAACAGTCCAATAGTAATGAATTAATTTCAGTAATTCAGTAATTTTCAGCTACCTGTTTAGTCTTATGGAAAGAAAGAGTCTTGTGGTCCTGCATTTCAAACTTCTGTCCTGAGGGTAGAAGTGTGAACAGTCCATGTTGTAGGTGGGTTGGGTCCTTAAGGATGGAGGCAGCTCTCCTGTGGGTTCTGCAAGGTAAATTGTCTGCAGTGAGGGCAGTGGAATCCTGGTGATCCTCTCAGCAGTCTTCACCACTATCTGCAGTTGTTTGCGATACCTCGCAGTAGTGCTGCCATACCACACAGTGATACAGTTAGTCAAGATGCTCTCGACAACACAGCTGTAGAAGTTTCTTAGGATCTTGGGAGACATGCCAAACCTCCTCAGCCTCCTTACAAACCAGGCAGAAAGTATAAGTGCTGCTGGGCTTTCTTGGTTATGGAGCTGGTGTTGAGCGACCAGGTGAGGTTCTCCGCCAGGTGAACACCGAAAAACTTGGTGCTCTTGACAATCTCCACAGAGGAGCCGTCGATGTTTAGCAGAGAGTGATCATGGTGTGCTCTTCCGAAGTCAACAACCATCTCTTTAGTTTTGTCCACGTTCAGAGATAGGTTGTTGGCTCTGCACCACCATGTCACAAGACTGGCAGGACAGAGGTAGAAATCATATAAAGAAATTATGAACAAGATCATAGCAATAATTTGAATGTATTTGGATAAGGGGAATCCGCTAATATCTTTTATTTTATATTTTATTTAAAATAAAATCTCTTTCAAGATCTCATTTTTAATTTAGTACCATCATAAAGGCAAAGTCGTGTGTTTTTCAATGGTAAGGTTACTTTCTGATGAATGCAGACACATTGACTGGGGGAGAAACCAGATTAAAACAACCAGGTTTGTTATGCAACAAATTGCAAAGGGATTCTGGGTGTCTTGCTAATAATTAGCAAAGATCTTCACTGCTCACAGCAGCAATACACACATCTCTTGTGTAATTAGCTTATTAGCCATTTAAAATGCCAGTATACTCTCTGGAAATTCAAACCTAGACAAAAGAGAAGCTTAGCTTTCAACTGGCAGGTCAAGAGACAACACAGTGAGAAAGAAATGAGGTTCAAACCATTAAATGAATCATTCATACTTTCTGACTGATGTGTTTAGAGGTAGAGTTCTCTGTGTGAATGACCGGGTACATCTGAGTGGTTTGTTTTCTTCAGGTTTGAAAACTCAGAACAAGCCTTCACCTACCTCCGGATACAACTGCCACAATTTGCACCTTGATAGCTGTCATAATGCACTTTCAATTTATGAAAATTTGTCAGTTTTGACAGTTTTTGCCTAGAAGAGAATACCACAGCCTGAGAGCACACAGTCTTATCTATACATAGAAAACAGAAATTTCTCTTTAAAGAAGCATGAATAATTGATTTATGGCAAAAAGTTATTAACAATTATTTAAACATATATTTAAAGTTTAATCTTTAATATTTAAATGTATGTGCAGAAATATATCTTTAGATATTTAATCACATTTAATTAGTAAAAATAAGTAATATTTAAATTGCAATTGATTTCAGGTTTTTATTTTTGAGTCAAGAAGGTATTGAGGATAAATTTAAACAAAAAATGTATTGATTGTCACCTTTCATACATACATTTAGATTGACCTAGGAAATCTTCTGCAATTAGTCGACACGTGTAATTTTATACAATTTATTGATGGTATGCATTTCAGCATAATGTTTGTCATATAATATTTTGCCATTTATTATTCTGTCAATTGCTCCCCGGGCAAGACTCCCTCCCGGCGCCCCCAGACAACTTACCCCCCAACAACCCCCCCCCCCACCCCCCGGCTACTTCAGCAGCAGGGGCGGCAAAGGTATCATAGATAATAAAAAAACGCCCAAAAGATGATTTTATTTCCCTCCACGTTCGTGTGCCGCCCCCCACGTGTCATGAAAACCCTGTTCTCCCCATTCGCCCATGCCTAAAACCGCCACTGCATGTTAATACTACACATGTTATTATCGTAAATAATTCAGCACCAACATCTGAATAACACTGATCCACAAAAAGTAAAGAATATTTCTTGGCTTTTTATACAATAAAATAGGAAGTAAATGGGGACTGGTGCTATTAAGTTTTGTTTGACACTAAACAAACAAACAATAAATGATGACAGATTTTTCCCTTTGATGTGAACTTTCCTTTAAGGGGAGGGTGAGTGGAGCTAGCATACTGTGGAGTGAATACTGAAGTATGTTAGACTAAGAGCGAGTAGAAGCACACATTGTCTTGGATGAGGGCTGTTCTTCGAGTGTCCGTTAAGACAAGAAATTTTTATCGGACTACTCTCCTCGAACAAGACAGAGAGGAAGAGAGCGAGAGAGAGGAGATATTGATTTATAGCCTCCCACAATGCATCTCTGTCATTCATCACTGTGGCCATGTGCACTCAACCATCTCACCAAGTCCAGACATAACCACCAGAACATATACAGCTACACAGTAACACACAGTACAGAGCCTATACACAGCAACTCCAAAACATACTCTGACACTTAATCACACTAAACATATATCAAGATCATTGCATTACGAAAACAAAAATAATGATTCAAGTGCCGTTTATTTTTAGCATGTCTCAACATTTTTCAAAAACAGCAGTTCAGCAGGTTTGCAGTGGAACATGGTCATAGTAAATGTCATGAACCACATCAGTCCATCACTCTGCAAGAAAACCTGTGTGAACCTGAAGGGAATTGACTTCATCCATCCACTAAACATCACTTTGACTGGCAGGTTAAAAGCAATAGCAAAATCTTTAAGAAACATTAAGTAAGATGAAGACTAAGTTTGTTATTCTTTCTGCTATACTGTTATTAACATCACCAGAATTCAGGTTAGACAGATTGCTGTTAACTAGTGTTAACAATTAACACGCGTCTCAGATGTGTCTTCAGTATCCACATAATCAGATTTTATCAAGGAGGTCTCTGCTTTTTGACTACATACTCTTTCAATGCATGTTCATTAAAAAGGCACAGATGTTTAGTAGAGTTGCACCCATATACACTTTTTAGTCAAGCATATTAACTAGATTCAAATGTGCACGTGTCACATGGTCTGTGTCATTGCATTGATATGAGGCAAACTGAAGATGCTTCCTGAATTTGTCTGGATGCATATGTTTTTTTTATCATTTTTGATTGATGTAAGTAGGCGGTCCTTCACTGCTGTCTGGGGCACATGATGTCATGTTAGCACTAATGCTACAAATCCAGTGTGGTCACATGTTTCTGTTTTCTTCCAAATTCCTTACAAAATGTTTGGGATCCTGTTTATATTTGTGTATAGTGTTCCTTTAAGATGGATGTGTTTTAAAGTGACAGTACAACCAAAAAAAAGGAATTTATGTACACTCATGCTGTTTCAAATATACATGGGTCCCTAATGTTTGACCACCATTTCATTTGTGGTCATACAGGTACAGGTTTGAAACATGAGTTGTAATGACAGAATTAACACTTTAGAACTGAACTTTTAATTTAAGAGTCCAGTTACGTTTTAGGTCCACTGTACAACCTGTAGAACATGCAGGTCACCTCTTCTCTCAGCACAAAAGCAGCCACTTCCAGACACCACAAAGACTGACCTTCACAAGACTGTAGTCACATGTAAGATCAAGATCGGCCCAGAGTCATTATTTAAGACATGGCTCATAGACCACACTCACTCAAGAGCCCTCTTGTCATTATCAGCCACTAATTTTATTTGCTTGTTAATTTATTTCCATTACTGTTGTTGTATTGCTGGTAATCACATGTTAATGACTGAGATATTAGGTCTTGTTATCAAAACTGATAAAGGCCAGACTGTTGGTTTCCACTTATATTTGCTTATCATATTTGTCCTTTTATGGCTTTATTCTTTGTGATACTTTGAAATAAAGCATTACTTGTCTCGTACAACAATAATAAACTACATCTTGCTTGCAGGTGATAAGATGATTGATCATGTGATGGGTAATGACTGCCAGGCTTATTAATGCCAAGCGTCCCTATAGGAAAGGATTCCCAATAATTAAAAGGTTGTATTTTACCTCAGAGAGATTTATCATTCTGTCAGGTTTTAATGACCTTATTCAACAGGCCGTACAACTTTATTGCAGTTTTACTGCAGCACAGATTTTGCAAACGCTTTGATTCTTATTGATGTGTTATGTGTTTTAGAGGTAATTTTCAGAGCTGGCTGCCGCTAATGCTGAGAAAGGTGCGTGAGAACGGATGTAAGGTGAGATGTTGAGGAGGAGGTAAGTAGGAAACAGGAACTCACAGGTCCTCAAAAACAAACAGCTGATGTCAAAGCAAGCAGGTGCAGTTTTTCTTTCATCACTTGACTACCCTAACAGATGTGTTTAAACAGTAAGTGTCTCTAGCTTACCTGGAATGAGTTTACCTGTAGAACTTTGAACCTAGTTCTAAACTAGGCCCAGTTTCCCGCTGGTATTAGGATGCACGTTTGGTAGTCCAGCATTAAATACTGGTCTAAATGGGACCCAGAAAAACACACATATGCAGGCTGGCAAAAATGCACATGACAACAACTTCTTTGTAGTCTTAATGCTAATCCATCCTGATGCGCCCCGGACAGCAGTGAAGGACTGCATAATAGCTGTCAGTCGAACTGTACATACAGCTTTAAACTGAAATAACTGGCCAATCATTAACAGTGTCATGAGTCCTATGCAACACACATGCTCTTCTACAATACATAAATGTATTGTAAAGGTACTTCACGGAAATACATTTACATTTAGTCATTTAGCAGACGCTTTTATCCAAAGCGACTTACAAATGAGGACAAGGAAGCGTTTTCAACAACTATAAGAGCAACAATGAATAAGTGCTATAAACAGGTCTCAGGTATTCCAACACAGTGTAAGAAGCAAATTTTCTATTTATTTTGTTTTTAATAAAAGAAGTAGAAGTAGAAGTAGTACCGGTGTGTTAGTTGATTGGTTAAGGAAGTGAAGACGAATAGTTGAGTTTTTAGTCATTTCTTGAAAACAGCTAGTGACTCAGCCATCCTGAGAGTTACGTAGTTCATTCCACCAACCGAGTCAAAACATCCCCTTTTGATAAGATTGAACTATTGCACAATTATAGATTAAGTAAAACCCATGTGGAAAAACATATTTAAATGTCAAAAAAAATTGTGTGTACAACTCAAAGGGCAGAGATGTTTCTAAAAGCTTTCAGTTTCTGGAAAGCTCCAGGACAGCCAAAGGAACATCATGCCCTAATACACAACATTATAAGACTAAATGGACCTCAAAGATGTGGTTTAAAACTCATCATCTTGCATAACACTTGTAGAGAAAAATAGCACTATTGACCAATAAATTCCTAGATATCAATAACACTGGCAGCCACCTTGGGTCAAATTTATCACCCTAACTACCAGGTGAAGGACATAACACAAATATTACAGCCACAACAACACAAAAAACTGACCTTTGTTACCATTTCTGCTTCCATCTGCCCCTTTGGGAACTTGTGTAAATGGTGTATAGTGGGAGACAGGAAATGAGATGCCAACACTATGTGCATGGGCTAAGGCATTGATGGTCATCTCTTGTCCAGCCCTGTGGATCTATTATATCTCTGCTCTGGGGCTGCCGTGAGTGAACATCCTTCCATTTTCATTTCTCTCTCTCTGTATGGCCACAGCAGGACCTTGTGTAGCTTGTCAGCATTTTCCTTGCATATTTCTGTCACACCACTTTCTGCCTGGATGCAACCCCATCACATAGCAAGAGTACTCTTCCACTTTAATTTTCCTAAGTGTGCGGTGGACGAAAGCACACACATAGATGTACATGCACGCTGACCTTGCTGTGGTCTCATCAAAGCACAGAATCAGCCTCAATTTAGCTCTGTGACCGGGATTCATATTCGCCACCCATGACTGCCTCTGTGCTCATCTTCAGCCAAGAAATAACTAGGTCTCCTTCCTTTCATTTTATGAAATACTCCAGTATGTTTTATCAACTTCCCCCACATACCACCAGACCTTGCAGATTCTAACAATAGATTCAGGAAATATTCAAGAGGAATAGTTCACCCAAAAATTCTGTCATCATTTTACTCAGTGGAAAACAAAAGGAAAACATGCCTGAAGAATCTTCAGGCCGCTCTTGTTCATACAGGAACAGTTCTTAGTGACCACATCTGTCAAGCTCCAAAAAGGACAAAATTTATTGTGCCATAAAACTAGTCCACATAACTTATGCTGTATGTTCTAAGTCACATAACTATATATAATAGCTTTGTGTGACAACTGACAGCATTTTTTAAACTAGCATATCATATTCAGTTATGTAATTCAACATACATTAGAACCGTTTGCAGCTCATTAACATGACATTTTAGAAGTTAGATTACAGAGTTTAGTTTTAGTAAAGATTTAGTAAATAGCAGTTTAAATTTTAGCCTGCACTCACCTGTAATATAATTCATGACGTGTATGGTCTATTTTAATGGTGATTTTTATGGTGCCTTTTTGGGTGCACTGTTCCTTTAGGCCATCTCCAACATATTAATTTCATGATCTTGTGCAATGTCACGCAAACCTTGAAATAAACATCTGTATCATTAGAAGCAAAAGAAAATGTGCAGGAGCAGGTGTTTCGATCAATAACCAATTGTTTTGCTCCCATTGATATTTCCGACATACTTCCTGTCATTTCCTGTTTGGTTTTCTTGACAATCATCTTGGAGAAAAAGTGGCACAAACGAAATATTTATTGATTAGAGCTGGAGGAAATATTCCTATAAAATTAAAAATTACAATTTGACATTTTTATGTGCAGTAACCTCTTGGATTTGACTCTGTTTAGTTTGATTGATAATTCTGTTTAAACCAGCATGTTACAAAAGCCTTTTGTAATATTGATTGTCAGACAAACATGGTCCAAATGAGAATTGAACAGAATTTCATTCCAATGTTGCAAGCATCTGATTTATCCTTTCATAGACAGACAGGCACCAGCAATCCTGTCCTCTCCAAAAAAACAGGTACAAAACCAATCCCATCAGAGTTATTTTCAGCTCTAAATAACATCTTATAGTACCCTGTGGCAATAAAAGTGACTAAAATAAAAATGAAAACCAATTCATAATCTTACAATTATTGCTGCATCATTTCGAAAATAGCAATGCAACAGAGATGCCCACATGCCCTTAGTTTTTAATACTGAGTTCTAAACTATGAACTAAACTAACCAAACCAAGTCTGGCTTTGAGTTTAGAAAAAAAATTAAATATATTTGTATTTAAAAGTCAGAAAATTTAAAACTGTGAAGTTTTAATCATTTTTTTTTAAATTCTATAATCAAATTTAGAAATTGATACAATATATAATAGCAATAATTATGTTACTGTTAAATATCTGTTTCTTTAAAAAGAAAATAATAGTAATACTATTAAGATAATACTGGTGCATCTCTGCACTTCAGATATTGTAGCAAATATTGTTTGGCTTCATGAATGTCAGTCAATTACAAAACTGTATTCATTATTGATTAATAATTTTTCAATCAGTATTTTTTGCCAAATTATCAGGATTCACATCTTCATTCAAATTCATTAATAATACAAAGAGATTAAAAGTCTCAGTAAAAGTCATTAAGGCTTTTTAACCTTTCGTTGACACCTAGGAATATGTATAACCTGTATAATCTATAACCTGTTTCACCAGCCACAACAGTGTAATATGAGAAGCATGAAAAAGAAAAACTGTGTCACCAGCTATAAAAAAACAAATCATGTTATATATGAAAAGTGAAACTGGGGTCAAGTGAGTTTACACATCCCATCCTGTGATCCATGTCATCCATCTGATATTTCAAGCAGCACAGCAGTAGAATATGGGCTCACTTCTGTGATTTCCTCTGTGGCGACACCCAAATCCTCTCCAAGAATTCATTGCACTCGCTTTAGCTTTCTTTCCTCTCGCTGTTTCTTGTCCTTCATGTTCAATTTGTTTTGGCCTGCTAATGAAGTCAAGTTTGCTCTTAGGCAACTACATCTCAAAACACTCATATCAAGCTGTTTGGGATTCTGAGGTCTCTCAAACACTTTCTGCGAAAATAAATTAAAGGACATCTTATTAAGACTGCAAATATGTGTGTGGATGTTTTATAAAGTGAACATTTTGTCTGACCCTTTTATACTGAATTAACAGGTGCTCTCAGACCAATCAGAATTCAGTATGCAAACTACAGCAGTGTCATTTCTGCCAGTGACATTTTTAATGCTAAAATATTTTATCAATATGACTCAATGAGAGATTTGATGAAGTAGTTGAGGTTAAAAGTTTGGAAGAAAAAACTGTGGAAAGGTACTTAATCAGGTAATATAACACGCCACTGTGCATACATTTTAGAAACACATTATTGAAATTTACTGGCACCCTTGGAAGATGACACATTCATGCGCAATGCAGCCATTGTGACTTTTCGGGTAAATTCACCTAATCTACCTAATTTACCTAA
Source organism: Botia almorhae (assembly GCA_036877575.1). Lineage (NCBI taxonomy): Eukaryota > Metazoa > Chordata > Actinopteri > Cypriniformes > Botiidae > Botia > Botia almorhae. The sequence continues at coordinate 3,447 of JAZGTJ010000784.1, read as the reverse complement.
AACTCAAGGGAAACAAAATATTATGGCAATGATGATGAATGATGTGGCTGCTTTGAAAAAAATGACAGCCACATTCATACTTTTCTACAGGCCCAAGGTTCGGTTTTATCCTTGCCTGGTATTTAACTTTGTCTTATAAAGTTGGGAAACTAAAGGCTTTTATTGGGTTGGCTTTTAAATTCAGTGAGGTTTAGTGAGTATAAATGTGCTTGTTGAAATGTTTAAAATTTGTTATGTAGGCAAATTGTGGCTATATAGTATATATATTATCATAATATGCACTAAGCTCTATGATATATTCTTTGATAAACTAAAGAAGCTTGTTAGTTATTGTTACTGTATTACTCCATATTAGACATGTTAGCCTTTTATACTTAAACTCATGTTGAGCATGTTTGTTCATCAAGCCTTTTAGTGTTTTGCCCACAGTCCCTGACTGTACTCATAACTAAGCGAAGGTGATGACCTCACCACAGGAGAACAGCTCCTGAGAAGATTTTTAGGTAAGTACAACTCCAAATCCAGATCTTTCAGCTGCCTGCTGAGCTGTCCTGTCTCATTACAAACTAAAACTATTTTCTCCCATCTTTTGAGAAGAAAAACAAGTGCTGTAGCATAAATGTGAGCAAAACCAGTTTCTCTCTTCTTTTAAGTAAAAACAAGCCAGTTGCATAATGAGCGTCACAAAGCGGCAAGATATATGAGCGTCAAAATACAAAATGCAAACAATAGCATTAACATGCTAATTATGAAAACATAATAGAAAAAATATATAGCTGTTTAAAAAATATTGTTTTGAATATATAACTTGTAAATGTATAGTTCAAAGTATATAGTTTTGATTCCCCCAAGTAAGCTGTAGGTAACCTGGTACCCATGTGAGCAGATGCTGAATAAAGGCATAGCTCCAAGCCTGACTTTAGGTGCTGTCTGGGGCCAATGGAAAGCATGTGCGTATCTGTGTCTCTGTCTGTCAGAGCTCAGATGCTGTAGACTTGACCTTCTCTCTCTTTCTGCTTAACCTAATCAATTATGGTTCAGAACAGAAGCCAAGAATGTGTAAGAGATTGTGGGGAAGGGGGGAGGAGGGACAGCGTACAACCTTGTCAGAGCCCTGAGGAGACTGTGAATAATTCCCTTTAAGCCCCATAAAGAAACCCACAGCTCAGCGAGAGACAGAGGGAGAAAATGAGAGCGATAAAGAAGCCAATGGATGCATGTGATAGCACAGCATCTTGTGGCCAGAGGAAGAGCTAAATGTATTATATCATAAAAAACTAGATTTTTACATTTTTTGAAGAAAAGATTATGTGATTGTTGTGACCTGTGTGAAACTTGTTAGGGTGTTGTGATTGTTGCCAGGACCATAGAGAGCACTATGGGTGAGATTGACAGTTAAGCCTGAATACTTTTTATCAATTTGTTTTTACATTTGCCTGGTGTTTTTTGTCACTGTTAAATCCACTTACGGTGTAATTATGTTCTATAATTAAGTCAAACCATGACTATTGGCACAAATAAAATATAATTATTGAAATATTGGCATGTTGTTGCTTATTCTGCGGCCGTAGGCTTGTAGGAAATTATGCCATAATGCTTCAGTCTGCAGACAAAACCCCAACCCAGAAAAACTCGTTGAATTTGTGGTAAAGTGTCCCTCCATCCATATGTAATAAGCACTGAATATTTGTCACACATCCAAAGTGGTATATAGAGTTGTATTATAGAGTGCTCAAGGGATTTGTTGGCAAACCTTAACATGAGCTTACTTATCAAATCAAATCACAAAGCATGATATCGGCTATCAGCTCATTTATTTGGTGGTTTTAAACATGAGAACCCCTCAGATTGATTCAGTCTGATTCATGAACAAACTGTTCAGACTACTGCTGGTATTGTGAACCAGTTTGACTGTTTCTTTGAAAAAGATTAAATAATTATTCATTCATGCATCAAAGATTTTACATCACTAGTAGATAATACATTTCAAAAGGTTGGCATGGCTGTAGTTTATCAAGCTACCGTAGCTGACAAGCCACAGTAAAGAGGCGTTCACACTATGGACAATAGTGATAATGATAGTTTTTAAAAAAGTAAAGTTTTTAAAATTGTTCTAAATGGCACAGTCCACAACACTACTATAATAATAAAGATACAATAAATGATATCGTTAGGATCACTTTTGGAGCAACTTTAAGCTGATGAAAAGATGAAACATTGAAAGCCAGTCAAATACATTCGAATTTTTTTTAGATCCTCACAAACATACTCTTGCATATACATGTACTGTACATGCATGCTCACATATTGAACTGGTTCAGTTTTGCAATAATGTCTAAGAACTGTTCCAGCTCAGGGGAGATTGATTAATATTGCTCATAAATCCACAAAGTGCTCACTGCAGATCCACACACTTGTGGTGCCAGAAACGGGTGCCTTCCACGCTCATCATCAAGACGTGTGTTTGGAGGAACTTAATGAATATGTCGTTAGGAGGAGGCTGTGATTGATGCCAGTGTAACCAACACATTGGCATGTGTTTCTTTTCTAGGTTGCTATGCTAAGTCTGTCCTGGTTCTCTCCAGCTCTGGTAGACACTGCAGCTGTCACACAGTCTTGGCTGATTCATAAATGCTAGTCGATATTTAAATTAGGCAATTCCATTCAAGCTTTTAAAGTGAATGTAAAATCAGTGACAAAAGTTGGTTTTAAATTCTACTGTAAATGAATGACAAGTGTTAATCCCAAAGCTTTCTCATTACGTATCAATTAATTTTTTCTTTATCTTTCTTTCAGTAAATATTTTTTACACCATAGACAAAGATCCTTGCTGTTTCTAAGAAAGAAAAGAAAAAAGAATGACGTATACTGAATAATGTCCAGGATAGAAATATTTCAAAACATTTGCCAGTGCATATATACCTGTTACTGTGGAGGCTCCAGCACCCTTTCCACTGCGGCAGCCACTTCCAGAACTACACTTCCCATCATCCTCTGCTATCATCTGATTACTTCCTGCCATCACACCTGATTGTCATTTACTCACCGTATTTAAGCTGGACTCAAACTGATTGTCATTGCGAAGTCTTGTTTACTCTGGTTGCAATTCTGAGCGTTATTTCTGATTGTTTTTCTGTGTACCGATTTGGATTGTTGAAATAGATTTTGGATTTCCTGCCGCCTGCCCCATTGATCTCTGGTTTACGATTGTTTTCTGCCTGCCTCCGATTCTCTGCCTGATTATTGTTTAAGATTGTTTGCTGCCTGCCCTGAATATTGCCTGTACCACGTTTTTGATTGTCTGCCGTAGGGCTGGGCGATAAAACAATAACGATATGTATCGTGATAGACACGTGATCGATATCAATAAAAAATGTGTTCGATAAAACGTTCAATATTTTTTATTCTTCATCGGAAGAAAACAGAGGTTGCGAAGCAAGTTTGGTT
>JAZGTJ010000783.1:44262-79276 GCA_036877575.1 Botia almorhae | reverse complement strand
ACATTTTTGACTGACAAGAGTGCTTTAAAAGTCCCTCCTGAAACCATTATCTGTATATATATCTGTATTTTGTTCTGTTAAGATACTTATTGAAATTACTATTTAAAAACAGAAATAACATCCTTTATTAGAATGTTCAAACAATCCCCAACCATATTTTCATCCTCATGTGTCTCTGCTTGCTTGCTCTGTAATACAATACAGCAGGGAAAAGAGGCCATCTATACAAATTCACCTCCTTCGTAATTACATTGTTATGTTTTTAAGCTTGCAGACTTAGGCTTGTGGCTTCAGGATCAGCTGAGTTTCCTCTGCTTGTTATGGTGAATTGACATTAAGAAAATAAATCCTGATTCTAGATCAGTGCAGCACCATTTATCCCTAGACAGATCATTGATCAGCCATAGAAAAACCGTCAGACACTACACCTCTTCTGCAGCCTTTAGCCAGTTAAAACATTTAGTAATGATGATGATGATGAAGTGCTTTAGAGATTTTTTACTCTATTATTACTCTACCATTTTTTACTACTTTAATGATGCCTGTCTGCTACTCTCATCACAAGGTTTAGAGAGCATAGCATATGTGGTCAATTTTCCACTTCTTTACACTTCACACTTGTTTTTTCAAGGATCATTGGTTTCTCATATTTATAAATTCCAACAATTACTAATGACTGATTGACTCGATATGGGTCATTCTCAGGAAATGGTTCCATTTGTGGCAGAATAATTCAGAATTCATTCAGGATAATTCATCTTAATCTTAAGAAAATCATATTTTTCCACCTCACTCCCAAAAACCAGGGCCATAATCACCACACAAACATTTCACATACAATATAGCAATATATAGCAATTTATTATTGTAAAAGATATTTAGTAATACATATGTAACAAAATTAAATATTGAATAATGTGACTAATGTGCTATTTTATTAGGACACCCATATCAACATAGCACACAACACGATCTCTTGATAACAATCAACAGATATCAGCACAGCCTTTCCTTCTGTCATTTTTGCAGGTCGTATCTGGATATGTTAAAGGTGATCATGTTCAGCTACCTGTTCTGGTTTGTCCTGACTATCATCTTCATCACGGGCACCACACGCATCAGCATCTTCTGTATGGGCTACCTGGTCGCCTGTTTCTACTTCCTGCTTTTTGGAGGCCAACTGTTACTAAAGCCAATTAAAAGCATCCTCCACTACTGGGACTTCCTGATAGCATACAACGTTTTTGTAATAACCATGAAAAACATTCTCTCAGTGAGTATATCATACTACTTCTCTGTAATTTAAGGGTAATGTAAATAATTACAGAAAATTACTCAATTTTACAATTTTTAATTTATGTTATGATTCAGAAAATGTTGTTTGTGTTGGTAAATTAGCCTAAAATAGGGTGTAAACTAAGATGAAGTGGTAGCAGGAATTAAATAATTACACACACACACAAATACTGAACACACACATGTAAACACACATAGTACCTTTACCTGGACTTCTTCCTTATAAATAAACAATTTTATGGTTATGAAGTTACCTTATAAATGTCAGAGATCCACATTTTTCTTTGAATGTCATTGTGGTTTCTATTGTCTTGGATCTCAGATAGCTGCCTGTGGATATATAAAAGCGTTGGTGGTCAATCACTGTTGGCTGATCCAGTTGTTCAGTCTGGCTTGCACTATAAAGGGGTATTCAAAACGTAAGTCATGCTGTTACTTTCTCATTTGTTTAAAGACATTTTTTTAAAAAGCTAAGAGAAACATCTGAGAAACATATTCAAAGTTTCACTTGCTGTAGTTTCATTCAATAAAAATTGTGTACTGAAGTCATATCAGTAGCCTCAATGTTAACAATGTTAAGATCACATGACCAGTGATGGCCACTATCATTGTCTATAAAGCAAATAAAAGATCACATGAGGCACATTTAATTTCTTAATTCTAAAAGGTGAACTGTGATGCCTTGTTACATTTTATATTGCAATTATAACTAAATACTACTTGTAACAAATCTATGTAAAAGCTAATAAATGGCTAAAGCTAATAAAACTTCTGTGCATTTATAGCGCATGAACATTTAAATAAATATTATTTAACGTCAATAAAACTTGATTAGCATCTGAATGGTTTATGTTCACCCATGTGTGCGCACAGCGGAGCAGCAGGCGAATAAACAATGTGAGTTGCCGAGTGACGAGGCCGGAATAATCTGGGACAGCATCTGTTTTGCCTCCCTGCTACTGCAGCGGCGAGTCTTCATGAGCTACTACTTTCTGCACGTCGTGGCCGACATCCGTGCTTCACAGGTCCTCGCCTCCAGGTACACACACACATCCTCTGCGTAATTGGTGTTTGGGTTTCATTTTGGTTTGTGAGTGGTGAAGTCACTTAATGGAATATTCTGGGTTATTTTCTTACACTTATTAACTTAATGTGTGTGGACAGCATCTGTGGCTGTAAATTACCACAATTTTGACTCAGTTTACAAAAAAGAGCAAATGTTTACAGTTGTAATTTTATAATGGAAGTTTAGCATGCAAGCAGCTTATAGGGTTTAAAAGCAGATATTGTAAGTTTGCTCATGTTTACAATTTAAATTTAGGCATTATAATGATTCATTTTTTAGAGCTATAAAGTTTTCTAAATTGTGTCTTAGCTAGGTGAATAATGTCTATTTATGCGTTAGTGACCTCATTCCACTTGGTGGATTTTGCCACTGTGTTTGGATGGTATACTACTATATGTCTCACATTATTTCAGCAATCTGCAGCATGTAGGCAGTGTACAATATGCAAATTCTTGTTATGCATTAATTACCCGGATGAGTGAGATTTTATTGTGCAGTATATGAACACTGTATTTGACTTTCATTTGCAGTGTGATGAATGAAAAGGAAGTAAAATTAGTTGCTAAATTAAACATACAACATCATAATGTTATGTGACAACAGTAGCATACTATTGTTTGAAATGTTTATTGTTACAGCTTCATATACTTGTGCATATAAAAGCAGTCAGCAGAATGAACTTTTTCAGTACTGTTTCAGTTCAGAAAGTTACTTTACAGCACTTCCCATACAAATCCTACCCTAAAAGTGACTAAATTACTAGTAATTAGATGCTATTGTTTATGCTGGTCAGAACATAAATTAAAAGATTGGATATGTTCTCTCATTCTAGCATATTAGTTGTGTTTTGGTTATGGGCTACTTTTGTACCAGACTAAAATTTGCATTATATAAACATTTTTTCCTCAGTTTGTTGGTTAGGCTTCTGTTTTACCGTAAATGCATCTGAATGCAATATTCCTTTACATAAGTTTCATTATTTTAACCATGTTACAGTTTACAAAATATTGTGACCCGATAGCTTTCCTGAGGCAAGTGTTAACGCTAACAAATCCTGACCTTAATTCGAAGCGGCAGTCTTTGTTTTACATTGCTGCCAATGTGAACTTTGAAGTTAACTCGCTGCGATGTGCCCATTTTACAAAACGTAACAATTTTAATACAGGAGAATCTCAGAACCTATTAATCAGGTTTGTTTGTTCCCTTTCACCGTTTCTTTCTCAACATTAATCTGTCAGAGGAGCTGAGCTGTTCCAGGCAACCATTGTGAAGGCGGTTAAAGCCAGAATAGAGGAAGAGAAGAAATCCATGGACCTACTAAAGAGACAGTGAGTTCATCAAACACTCAATGACGGCAGCGTGGGGCTAACAATGTTTCATTGTTCATTGCCAGCTGCTGCTTTCCCTTTTTTATACAGCTTAAAAGATGCATGAATACAAAAATCCACATACTTTGATTGGTGCTTATTGGTTCCAGTTGCAATTGCCTAATTTTTGTGGCTTAAAGGTAAAATTTGTAATTTTTTTATGTTAAAATACTTATTCATGCTAACTAAGCATTTAAAGACATTCAGAGATCAGTAAGCCATTTATAACTGATTTTCTTAAATTGCCCATATACCATGGCATTATTAAAGCTTTGTTCTGTTTGTTTGAGCAGCCATAGTAACATTGGCTCAAACAATGGCATGAGTTTGAGATGGGACTTGTCTGTTTGCTTGACCAATGGCTGATGGTGTAGTGTTTAGGAAACTTATTTCTAACAGTCATTATTAGTCAAGTCTTTTTTGATTTTTGCAATTTCATACTGGCTCAGTTTTTTCCTTTTAAAGAATATTAATTTGCAAGATGCTCGGTACAGTGGCAATTGTGTGTTAGTAGGGCACATGATATAAAAAGAATATCTCCTCCTTGCCAAGCTCCACTCTGTTTTCCTTGCTTCCTGCACATCCATACATGTCCAAACATGAAGATACACTTTTAAACTCTCTGTCACATTATTTACAATTACACTATAATTCAAAACCCTGAAATAGGTCACATCATCAAACAGCTAGTGAACAACATTTCTTCCTTCCTTCCTCTCTCTCTATTTCTCAGGATGGACCGCATCAAAAGCAGACAACAGAAGTTCAAAAGGGGTAAAGAAAGAATGTTGTCCCTGGCTCAAGAAAGTGGTGAGAGCCATTCAGTGGTTAAAGAGGAGGAAGATAATGATGAAGGTAGGTTGAGACGAGAGACATGTAATATATAATATATATATAATCTCATGTTATTTTTCCCTGCTGTACTTTATAAGAACACAAATGGCTTCATTTCCAGAGCATGATCTCTAATATGTAGAATGCATATAATGTATATAATAAAAACTGATATAAATATAACATAGACGTAATATAACAGCAGCATATTGTTATACACATATGCTTGAGAGTAGCTTTTGAAAAACAAGCATTGGTCCAGTAGTTTGTAAATTCCATACGTGCCTACGTTTAACAGGGGTGTTAAATGCATTGCAATCAAATCTAAAACACATGAAACACACATACCAGGCCTCAAAGTAAATGTATACTGTTTGAAGTGATTTTAACTACATTACGTTTCTACATTACAGGAGAGACAAGCAAAGAGAAGAAAAAAGGCAAAAGGAAGGAGTGGTGGAAGCCGTGGGTCGATCATGCATCCAGTACATTTTCTCTTTTCACTTATTCAATGTTCATTTCTCAGTTAAAAGTAAAAATCCTCAGCTGAAAGTAAATATAACAGAATATTATTATAATGAATGTTACCCGTAGGAAAACAAAAAACTTGTGAAGTTGCTCTGATGTCCTAACTGCTCCATCCAGACAGCAACGAGACAAAATATAATTATTTTTAGTTTAAGTCTGGTTTGTTCTCCAATAATACTGGAGTCAGTATTCAGCTGACTACTTTTAGCCAGCTTCAGAGAAAACATAATTGAATACCATTAAATCTCCTGAAAATGCTCTTCTTTCTATTAAAAATACAAATTAATTCTTAATGAACATTGTGTTTACGCATATTTGTTGAGATATGTGTGTTTTAATGTAAGCAATGAATACTGATATGGCTTCTCTTTCAGTGGTCCGAAGTGGGAATTATTACTTGTTTGAGACAGACAGTGAGGAAGAGGAGGAGGAGGATGACAAAAAGAATGAGGAACCTCCCAAAAAATCAGCATTCCAGGTAAATATTCCGTAAACATCCATGCTGTACTGCATGTGCACCATACATCCTCTTTTTTAAGTTATGTCTTATAGCATTTTGCTTAAGTGCATTGTTCCCAAACAAAAACCTATTTAACCTCAAAGGCTCTGTGATATGAAAGTGTCTCACTGTATTTTGTTTTGTTTGTTCCCTCAGCATTTAACAATGTTTCATTATTTGCCAGACCACTAACTGCTTCCTGTGTGGAAGTGCCTTAACCTCAATAAGGCAGACCGTCATATGCTGACTAACCCCATCACTGCTCTGTCCTCTCTTGTAGAGAGCTATCCGAAAGTTTGCCTCTGCTTTGCTGGCTTTACCAAAGTCTGTCATTAGACTGCCCAAAACTATACTGCAGTATGTAATTAGGGCAGCCAAGGTACTTCACAATGCCTAATATATCTCCTCTCTGTCTTAATGCTATAGACTTTGTCAGCTCTGTCCTCTTTGAGCATTGACGACCATTGCTCTACTGCATTTACCTGCCCCCCAGTTGCACAATACACTTATAGCTCTGATTTAACCTCTATCTACGCATCTTGTGCGCCCAGAAAACTGGAGAGCCGCTTGAGCCAAAATGGCAGTCTGTTAAGGAACAGTTGCACGTCAATCAACTTGCTGCTATGTAAACGGAGCCGATATGGCGCATGCATACCAAGGAGATGCAGTGTATTATGCAGTATTGCAGTAGATGCATGTGAGAGAGCTGAATTTTTCCCGGGAGGTTTTCCATGGGTTTGGTTGTGGCATTTAAACAAAGGCTGTGTTTTTCCCCCTTGTGAAGAGTGTAATCATTCTTTTTTTGGCTGCGACCTAAACACAACGATCATTTTGAGAATTTCTGCATTGTGGAGTTAAACACACCCTGAGGCTGATTTCCTGTGTTGTGTATTGTGTTGGTGTCTTTGACTGACGGCAGTATCTGTAGACAGTATTTGCTTTTACAAACATTCTATTTTGCCAGCTCAATTTAATGTGGCATTGGAACGTTTTGCAAGTTTATACCCCGCATGTGTGCAAGATCCTTTGTTTATCATCAGAGGTGTAATTAAAGATGGCTCATACTCTGATTCCAAATACCATAGTGAAGCTAAGAATCAAAACAAATTAGATTTAGAACAAAAACACCAGAAAGCAGGTCACTGCGACTTCACCGCCTGTTGGTCTGATGTAACTCTTTGCTTTTCAGTTTGTCTACCATGCCTGGATAACTGACTCTAAAACTGCCATGAAAGAACGGAGTAAGGAGAGACGACACTTCTGGCAACGATATACAGAGGGTCGCATGACCAGGAAAGACACGAAGGAAGGTATGCTTAATCATCTCAAACAGACTAGAGGACTTAACTTAGTTAGACTTAACTGTCCATAACTTAGGCGCATACCTTGCCTTCCCTGCACTCTATAGCGCTCTTTTTCACAGAACACTGCGCTTAGGCCATTAATAGGCACATTGTGTGTGAGAGCACGACTACAGCCTGTTAATGGAGATCTTGCAATGTCCAGTCATGCACCTTTGCCAACTGCCTCTTGGTGGGCGGCTTCCAGGTCCCAGAGTTCTCGGGGCCTGGGGATGAAGAAGGCCATGTTGCTTTCGCTATGCTCAATTCATCCCATATAATGGCTGGATGGGTTTTCAAACATCTCGCCAGCCGGTAGATTCAGACCTAGCCTTAGGGCTGCCAGCTAGAGCCAATAAAACACTCAGCTAATATATTGAAAATACTATGTCCATCACAAGCATGCTCAAATTTTTAAATGTATCCCTATGGAAAAGGAATACATTGGAGTAATGAGCCAAAAAGAAACCATGTAGCTGAACAGAAGGGAAATTCTTTGGCAGCTAGGCAAAAATAAAATAAAAATGTGAATGTGTTTTTCTCTGTTGAGTGGTACCAAGCCCCATTGGTGTATTCAAGAAGTATGGCATTCAAAACGTTGTATATAAGTTTTATTTTTTTATTATAGGAAATTGACTGTATTTTCCATTGTTTTCATGCTTAAGTAACACCAAAAACATGTAAATATGACTTTTGGGATTTGGTGCCTTGGTAGTCCTATGTTTTTTGGGGGCTTTATTGTCTTTCAAAGAATATCATGGTAATAACACTTTGATGTGGTGAGACCCTTGCTTTACCAAAAACCAGTATATATAAAAATGGGCATAATTATCCCTATATCATCACGGTACTTTTTTACTTATTTTCCTTATTTGTAGTGCACATTGAGGATCAGGATGAAGGTGTTATGGAGGAGGACATGTCTGATGGTCCAGGTAAGGCCACAATTCACTGGTCATCTCATATTTTGACCTCACAATGGAGCCACCATGTTTCTCAGTCCAGAACCATCAGTTCAGCTCTACTGCTCTCTTTGTTACAGATAACATCCTGAAGCGTGTGTTTAACATAGTGAAGTTCTCCTGGGTGCTCTTCCTAGCCCTGCTAGACAGTTTCACCGCCTGGCTGAATTCTATCTGCCAGGAGCACATTGACATCTCCACTGTCCTGCGCATTGAACGCTGCATGCTTACTCATGAGGTCAAAAAGGTAGTGATGACATAAACAATGTCATGAAGCTTTGCAGCAATAAAAATATCAAACTGAAAATGTTTTTAAGCAATATTTTTAAAAAAACGTTTGGTCACCACTGTGCGTATTTGGGAAAGTTGTTATTATTATTAAGTTATGAAATCTTTTACGCTCATAACTTGATATATTACTTTGCTGAAATGCACCAAAACCAATAATAACATTGCTTCTACAATTAAACCACAAATGAATGTGCACCATGCACAGAACATGCAGAACTTTAAACCTTGAGGTTTACAACATGCCATTTCTCACCAGGGTAACATTCCATCACGGGAGAGCATCCACATATACTACCAGAGACAGATGTGCAGGCCTGCATCCACTGAATCCAGTCTGGATAGAACTGAGGAGATGTACACAGACTTCAGCCCTCAGCAGAGCCAGCCTCAGCAAAATTACACAATGGAAGGTTTAGAGTCTGATCTCTCTACAGACAACATGTCCAGGTAAAACAACACTTCAAAAAAGAAATCAGTCTTATTTAAAGAAGAATGTAGCTCAGATCAGCATGCCATACAAGTACTGTTTTATTGTATTGGAATATACATTGTATTGGGTGTACATTATCATGTCGATTCCAGTTGAGTTTTTTTACCTTATTCAATAAAAGCAAACATTTCTAACGGTAGCTTAAGCATTTAAGTACTAATTTTGTAACCACTGACTGTATATTCTTGTAAAGTCACATTTTTAATTCTTTGAAAATTGGAAAGTCAATTGAAATTAAACATAACTATATGTATTCAAGAACCATTAAAGTCTGAATGTAATTCAGTTACATTGGAAAACATTACTTTCAGTGTTATAAACTTCAAATATAACATTTATTAAAAGTTTTAAGTTTAAGCGTTTTTTTTTTCATTTCTCCAGACAGATACTCTATATGTACTGACAGACTAATGCAGAAAGTCTACTTATTGTGGATTAACCTCCAAAGAAACTATTTAGATGTTTCCTTAAATAGGAAGAAAATGTCTTCCAATAAAAGCTGTCTGTAGAAATGAAACCTATCAAGTAGGGCAGAGATTTCTCCTTCAAAGGCTCAGTAATCTGTATCATTTGAAGTGTCACATCTATGTGTCAGGTTAATCTCAAAGTACGATGAAGAAAATTCTCAAAACAATGTTGACAAGACAAGTCAAGACTAGATTTATCATTACAAAACTCATGTATAAGTATGTATATGTACATTTCTCAGTTCTCTCATTTTATTTACACACATTAGAATTTGTCATCTTTGAAATCAGACACTGGTCTTATTTATAATTAATGACTTATTTGAATTAGGTCATGTTTACTGCTGTTACACCTTGCGTAGGGCACGGAGTCTGAACAAGATATTTGTGAAGGGTCTGGTGTGCCAGATTTCAACAACAGCCTCCTGTCTGAGTGGTTTCACTGTAGCCGTGGATATGCTATTCCCTGTTTCCCTCACCGCGATACTCATGCTAGTACAGTCTGCTGCAAATGTAAAAATATGTTGAATCATTTTGGTGTAAAATGTGGTCTGTTTGTGTCATCTGCCAGACCAACAGAACAGTTACTACAGATATTAGACAGTTGTTATTTTATATAAAGCTAATGGTAACTTTACTGGGAAGAAAATTTAAAGGTTTGAAGGATTTGAGGTTCCAGGTTCAGTATGAGCTAAGGTCTATCAAATGCAGTTTTGTGGAAAGCTGTTGATTACTACAACAAATCATTTTAGAGCATCTAAAACCTTGTACTGTACCCAGAACACTCCTTAAAATTTGGCTCATTTGCATAAAAAGTTTATTTATTTTTGAATAAGGATTATGTATGTATCTGTGTTTTGTTTAGTGTGTACACAGAGTCCACTTTGCTGTATAATGAGTCTACACTTCACCAGACTGCAGAACCAGTGGACTGCGTTCTCAAGACCAGCCAGAGAGCTCGACCCAAACTCTGTAGACTACCTAATGTAGATCTACAGTCTTCTTCTGCAGACAGTGCGGCTAGTGCAGCTTCAGGGTATTTATCACCCCTCTCTCTTTCTCTGTTTAAACTTGTTTACATCTGAAGAGTCTGTTTTGTATAATTATAGCTTGGGGCGTTTTGTCATCACGACTTATAAGGCAGGTGAATCTGTTACGCTTGTAAGCTTATCTGTGTAGGATGTTAAAACACATTTAATCACACATCTATGGGTGGTTACTGTAGCCCTGTGGTGACAGACAGACGGTCTTTCCAGAACCTTCCACTTTGTGCAAATTACACACAGCTTATACTGGATTACAAAGAACCTGTTTTTGTCTTTACTTTAAAAACATAAAAGTAACATATATAATATTTCATGAATCAGTCATTGGTTTATTTATTAGTGGTGCTTGATAATAAATAAACCATTGTTAGTATGGATCATCCATGAGTATGGAGTTTATTTAGATATGCAGTATGCAGTTACACACACTGCGAGGTCCGCGGTATACAAGATGCTAGTACTGTATTCTGAACTAGGCCCTGAATTAAAACATTTAAGGTATACTTATTTTTGAATTAGGAAAGGAGACTTTTGGGTAAAGTGGCATAATGCTTCCCCCTGCTGGATAAAAACATAAATTACAACTATCTCTCTTATCTGCCAGTGAACATATCCAGTGCACAGAACTCTATTCATGCCCGGGCACCAACGACACAATTGAGGATGCAGTAAATGGACAAATGGCAAGAAAGCGCTCAGACAAACTCTGCACCTCCAACTCAGATCTTCCACCATCATCACCAGACCATCACTGTGCCAGTGAGGGTCAGACACTTCAGGGAGCCACAGCTAGCTCGGACTGGGACAGTGTCCTCGCTGCTGAGCAGGTGGGGTGGTCTCGGGGTGATGCAGATATCCCTCCCTTATACAGTACTGATCTGGATTCAGCATGCGAAGGGACGGGTCGCTCAGAGGGGCGGCGACTGAAAATTGCATCACCTGATGAGAAATCTGGTTATCAGAGCTGTGAAACTCTGCTTTCGATGAGCCATCATCTGACAGCCAGTGAGCTGCTACGGAGCAGGTGATGTCACAATCATGTGACCTGAATTACCCATGTAAATTGTTGCTTTTGTTTGTTATTAAAGTACAACTCATTCAATGTTTTTTTTTATCTGATATTCTTCTACATTGTCTCTTCTCCATCAGGATGTTCTATGATGAGGAGCTTGAGCAATCAGAATGTTTCTACAGATCTCAACCCCAGTTCCTCCAGCTCTGCTATGCTCTTTATAACATGCTGGTGGCCCATTCTGAGATGGTGTGCTATCTGGTCATCATCCTCAACCACATGATATCAGCATCAGTGGCTACACTGGTTCTGCCCATCCTTATATTCCTCTGGGCCATGCTGTCTGTTCCTCGGCCAAGCAAACGCTTCTGGATGACTGCCATCGTCTATACAGAGGTACAACATCTGTGATCCAGTTTACTTCCTTATCCAAATCGAGACTGATGCATGGATATTGTGAAGAGGCAGTGAGTGTATTTAGCATGATGGCATTTAAGATGTTCCACAGATGCTTAAAATGTTGTACAAATTATAAATGGCTGTGAAAAAGCTAGTTGACTTTATGTAAGTTTAAGCAAGTTTAAGATTATGAAAGTAATTGAACTAGTTTTCCTGTAGCTCAGTGGTTAGAGCATGGTGTTAACAATGCCAAGGTCATGGGTTTGATCCCAGGGATTGCACATACTTAGAATCAATGTATAGTATATGTAATGTAAGTCGCTTTGGATAAAAGCATCTGCCAAATGCATAAATGTGGTTTACAACGTACAACTTGATATTTGTCGCTGATGTCTGTTGACACATTGATATTTTTTGTACACACAGGTGACCATAGTGGTAAAATACTTCTTCCAGTTTGGCTTTTTCCCATTCAACCAGAATGTAGAACTAGACAAAACCAAACCGTTCCATCCACCCAACATCATCGGTGTGGAGAAAAAAGAAGGTTATGTCCATTACGACCTGGTTCAGCTTCTCGCTCTTTTCTTCCATCGATCTATATTGAAGGTAGTCAGATTTGATTAGCTTGCTAGTGTAAGCATTCCACTAAATATTTAATACCTGATTTCTAAAATCATTTGCATTGTATAATAAATATTCAGGGTTTATGGTCATCATATGCTCATACAAAACATAAAACAATTCCTGTGGTTGGTTTTACATGGTTTTAAACCATGTAAATACCAGTGATCAATTCTGTCATGCTTATTTGTTACCGTCTTCCTCCTCACAAGTGTCATGGACTGTGGGATGAAGATGAGCCCAGGTCAGGTGACAGAACTGTGCGTTCTTACCACGCCGATTCTGACAGTGAACAGAAAAGACAGCCACGACCAGAGAAAAGCCCCGTTACCCACAATGCATCACCTGTGTCCACACATGTGCGGCTGCCCAGGAAACACACCTACACAAACTCTGCCGTCCGTCGTTGCAGCTCCAGTGCAGAATCCAACCTCTCACAGCGCTCTGTGCGCTCTAAAGCAGGTACTGGTCTAGATTCAGCATGCAAAGTCACAGGTCCCTCTAAGGGGCGGCGACTGAAAAATCACCTGATGAGAACACCAAAGCAATTTAGATAGAAAACTATGTTCGGTTTGGTCTATGTTCGGTCCAGAACCTTGGTCTAACTTGGTCCAACTTTACCTGTTTGTCTGTATGCTTATTTGTCTGTCCACAGGTAGTATGGGCTCTAGGGCAAGTATGCGGCGGGCCGGCAGTTTACTAGGCGTTCAACAAAAAAGTCGCAAGGAGCTTATTTTGGACAAGCTCAGAGAACAACTTATCAAAGGCAAACGATTTGCTGTCAAAATGTATGACTCCCGTGAAAACTATACAATTACAAACTTGCTGTCGGCTAGTTTTTTTTTGACTAGTGTTTTTTGGCTTTGTTTGACTAGTGGTTAACATTAGATTAGACCTGGCTAAGACTGATAAAGACACAATAAGCTTTTGTTTGTATTGTGGATGAACCAAAGAAAGGGAAAATAAGAAACATGCACTTTCTGTGGTTACAGAATACTGGAGATTTACGTTCCCATTCGTCAATTCTTCTATAACCTGATCCACCCAGAGTACAGTGCTGTGACTGACGTTTATGTGCTCATGTTTCTGGCTGATACGGTTGATTTCATCATCATTGTTTTCGGATTCTGGGCTTTTGGGGTAAGGTTCGATTTCCCGGGTCGTTCACATGGCCCCAACAAGATATTCTGTTTGAGAAAACCAGTTTTTGTTAACAGTTGACACATTTTTCTTTACAGAAGCATTCCGCTGCTGCTGACATCACTTCCTCTCTGTCAGAGGACCAGGTACCTGAGGCATTTCTGGTGATGGTACTCATCCAGTTTGGTACTATGGTGGTAGATCGTGCACTGTACTTGAGGAAGACTGTTATGGGAAAGGTCATCTTTCAGGTCATTCTGGTCTTCGGCATTCACTTTTGGATGTTCTTTATTCTTCCAGGGGTTACTGAGAGGTACAATGCTAAATAACCACAACATTCAGCTATTGGATTTTTTTATCTGAACACTTTCTGAGAAGATTGTGGTGATTTAATACATGATTTTAAACTTTCGTTATAGGCGTTTCAGCCAGAACACGGTTGCTCAGCTCTGGTACTTTGTGAAATGCATCTACTTTGGTCTGTCAGCTTATCAGATCCGCTGTGGCTACCCCACCCGCGTACTGGGCAACTTTCTAACCAAGAGCTATAATTATGTTAATCTCTTTCTCTTCCAGGGGTAAGAAACAAGTTAAACTCAAATCAACTCAAACCACATCACTGTTTTTTAAACCATACGACTAAGAAGTTGATCTGTAGCCTTTAGAAGATACCGAAGTCACACTTCCCATATAGGACCAATTACAGACTACAAATCCTTTATTTGTATTTTTATATGCGATTAAGGGCTGTAATTTAGAATGGGATAATGAGGTTTATTGTTTGTTTAAAATGGCTAAGTCATGATAAAGTGTATGATCTATAATTACTGGAATACCTCCAGATGAACCAGAGGAATTAGTTTTGCATTGGTAGAATTATGTATAGATTTACCAGAGAATTATTTCAAATACTGTAGTCGTGTTACATAAATTAATTTTATGTAACAGAATGTCTAGTTTTGTTCTACATATTTTTACATACACAGTAAATACGTTTTTTACTTCTCAGAAGTGCTTCTAACCTCACTTCCTTTTACTGAATCAATCTGCAGGTTCCGCTTGGTTCCGTTCCTGACTGAGCTGCGAGCGGTGATGGATTGGGTGTGGACAGACACCACCCTCAGTCTGTCCAGCTGGATCTGTGTGGAGGACATCTACGCTCACATTTTTGTGCTCAAGTGCTGGAGAGAATCTGAGAAGGTAAGACTTTCCACTCTGCATACAGAAAATGCTGATATTACTTCAATATCAATAATAAATATGGAAGGTAGCAGTTCACTGTATAGTAGCCCAGCAATGTTTATACAGTAAGTGACAAAAAGGGTCAATCATTTTATTCGGATTATTCTTTCATTTAGTGGTTGTAATGGTGGTTAAAAGAAATGCATAAATATTATTTTTACTCATACCAGATTATTAGTGACTTGATGGGATTGGCTTGTTTTACTCAAAACACTGTAGTAACTGCATAGCAATGTGCAAAAACCACCGAACACCTGAACAACCACATAGCAACGCCATGGAAACCACCCACAACACCCTTAAATCATGGCAGTGGCTTTTTACGGGCAAGCACCACTCACATTTTTAAATTTTGTGTAATTTTATAACATAATTTCGGAAAACCACCCACAACATATTGCCATGGTTGGATAGGTATACAGACATCCCACCCTGCAGAATCAGGCAGGTAGCTCCACCACCTCAGCATCGCTGCACATGCAGCGAAGTCATGAAATGGGTTTGATCATCATGTTTATGTTATCAGAGGTATCCTCAGCCACGGGGACAGAAGAAGAAGAAGGTGGTGAAATATGGTATGGGTGGAATGATCGTCATGCTGCTCATCTGTATCGTCTGGTTTCCTCTGCTCTTCATGTCTCTGGTCAAATCAGTGGCTGGAGTTGTCAACAAACCCCTGGACGTGTCTGTTACCATCACACTGGGGGGCTTTCAGGTACTAAAATAATGCTTAAAAGAAAATCATAGTAAAATATATTGATCTAAAAGAAGTGAACTCACGTTCCAATGTTTCTGCTTGCCATATTGTTTTATTTTTTAACTGGTTACTTTCTAGCCCATCTTCACTATGAGTGCTCAGCAGAATCAACTGAAGGACATCACAGAAGGAGATTTCTTGGCGTTTATGAATTCATACAATTACATCCCTGTAAGTCCACTCTCAATAAGGATATTAATAAACCATTAATATATAACCTATAAAAATATCTATTGTACACTATTGTATTATTTATATTTTTTATAATTAAACGGCCAGTTCACCCAAAAATTTAAATTTGCTATCATTTTACCCTCAGACCAGCTAAGGTGTGTGACATTTTTCTGCAACAGAACAGTAAAGATGTTTTTAGATGAAACCGTGTTGCTTTGTTATTCATAAAATGCAGGTCTGTGCATGCTGAATCTTTAAGATTCAAAAGAGCAGATAAAGGCAAGACAAAATTAATCTCTGCTCCTTCTGGTATTATATTCTTATCAAGTTAGTCTGTGCAAGACCTTGAATATTATCACATTTACAGTAATTCTTACACTGGATGTCCTGAGGCTGAGGGTAAATAAAATAACAGCAAATTTTCATTTTTGGGTGACACATGTATTACATTTTGACCTTAATCATTTGTGGAAGGGTTCTACATCAGATAGACACACTTTACATTTAAAATTTAATTAGACGCATAAGTCAGTGCTGTGGTTGAACCTCTTTCCCAGAGTGCAATGCAGTTTTTGGAGGCATACACAGCTGAGGATGTGACTGTGGCAGAGCTGGAAGGAAGCTCAAACTCCCTTTGGACCATCAGCCCTCCCAGTAGGAAGAATCTAATGGACGTCCTGAGCAAAGAGGACCAGTTTCCTGTTACTATGTACTGGAGCATCCAAAGGTTAATAGAAAAATACAGTATATGGATATTTTACCCTCACTTCAGTAAATTCAGGAAATTAGGCTTTTGATAATTCTGGGGTTACTGAATGATTTCAATATTTATGCATCATCACTGTACTTTGTTACTTCAAAAATATCATGGTACATGTAAAAAAATCTGTTTTTGGTAGCGTAGCACGGAGGTACAATTTGTTGTTTAAAACATTGCCTCACCAACAGTATCCTAAAATGATTTCTTCTCAGAAATCTGAGTCTGGGAGCGAAAGCCGAATTTGCAGTGGACAAACATGTCACATATTTGGACATAAATACCAGACAGGAGCTGATAGCTTTGCTTAATGGAACCAGCAAAAAAGCAGTGTAAGTAGATGATAAATATTATGTAAATTATACATTTTAATACTTAAACAACTGTTCATCTATTTCCTTGCCTTTTTGCCCATGTACAGGGTAATAGAGCAAGTATTTCCTTGCTTTATTCGTGCACCAAGCGATTCAAATGCCAAACCAATAGATCAGCTCTACAGAGGTAATGTAGTATCAAGATGATCTTTGATATTCCTTTGGTATAGCTTTCCTGTAGCTCAGTAGTTAGTCATGGCTTTAACAAAGCCAAGGGCATGGGTTCGATCCCAGGGATTGCACATACTCAAA
This sequence comes from Botia almorhae, assembly GCA_036877575.1. NCBI lineage: Eukaryota > Metazoa > Chordata > Actinopteri > Cypriniformes > Botiidae > Botia > Botia almorhae. The sequence continues at coordinate 62,359 of JAZGTJ010000783.1, read as the reverse complement.
TAAAAACAATGTACGTATAGTATAATGCAATCTTAAGTCGCTTTGGATAAAAGCGTCTGCCAAATGCATAAATAATATTGTTAATAATCAGTTAAAAACCTAAAAAAAATACTAAATAGAATCAATAGATAGCACACTTTTCAAGTTGCTCTATAAAATGAATGTATTGAATATGCATCTGCAGATGATGGTTATAAGAGCATTCTGCTGGACCTAGAGAGGTCTCATGATGGCAGTGAGCAGATCCAGGAGTGGTGGATTGTGGATCAGCCATCGGCAGGGAAGATCCAGATGAGATCAGAAGCAAAGTCAGAAAAGAAGCGAGAAGCTGGACTGCAGCTGTATGTCTTCAATGATAAAGTCAGTCCTCCCAGCCTGGGCTTCCTGGCAGGTTATGGGTATGTCATAAAAATACTGTCCAAAACTTCTCATAACTGTGTAGCTGTTTATTGTCTTCTGACAACAATGAATGAAAACCTCAGGAGAACTATCTAGGAGATCTAGTGAACACATTTGCTAATGAACATCAAGAATACAAAAAAGACTGTACCACATTAGTGACAGATATAATACACTTCTTTTTGTCTCCCACAGTATAATGGGCCTATATGCATCCGTGGTGCTGGTGATTGGGAAATTTGTACGTGAGTTCTTCAGCGGCATCTCACACTCCATCATGTTCGAAGAGTTTCCGTGCGTAGACCGCATTCTCAAACTCTGCACCGACATCTTTCTTGTGCGGGAGACGGGCGAACTGGAGCTGGAGGAAGACCTTTATGCCAAACTGATTTTCCTTTACCGTTCACCAGAGACTATGATCAAGTGGACCAGAGGGAAGACCAAATGAGCCTCCAGAGATGGCTGGAAAACCAGTAAAGGAGATCCCAAGGAGAGACACTGTACAAGCGGTGCTTCCTGCAGGTGTCCATGTCAACAGTGCTCTTTAAAGACTGTGAGAAAGAAATGACCTCATTGCAAGAGGTGCTACTGCCTAATACAATGTGACCTACAGGTGAAGCAGCTGTTGGACAGTACCAGAGGGTCCTGTTTATACCTAACTCTGAGGTTGAGTTTAGAAATCAGGACACTGCCAGGAAGATGTTGATGGGATCTGGTAATAATGATTTAGCGGCACCTATCTGCTGGGAGCCTCAAATGGGAGATTATAGTTAATCATGCGTTGTGCAATATACTGTCCTGGTAGTGGCCCATAATAAAAGAAAGGTGACCAAAACTAAAAGACACTAGCCACCATTACCCTTAGAGAAGACTGCTCCTGAACCCAGAAGTGCTTGTAGTCTTCAAGACTATGTAACATTTAAATCAGAAATAATCTATTGTTGCCTGATTTATAGCTTGAATCTTGAACTGAAGGGTTCTCAGGAGACAGAGCGTACTCCCAGCGTTTAAAGTCACTTCATGCACTCAGAGCAGAGAGTCATTCAACAGAGCAACACTCTGCTGTTGTCAATGCTCTGTATTGAGGGATATGTGGTGTAATTGTGGATCAATGTCATGAGCATAAAGCACATTTTGGAAACACACTGTCTTTGTCTGTGATCACTGTGTGCGTCTACATTGAGCTTTTTACATGCAAAATTTTAAAAGGTGTGTAATTTCTGCACACTGGTGCAGAAAAATTGCAGAATATAATGACTATAATGCAGGAACTAAATCATCCAATATTCTAATTTAGAAAATCATTGGATCCTGTACAAAACAGACAATATAAAGGCATTTTATGCATTTATGTGATAAGTCCTGCTCAGTTGTCATTGTCATGTCATGTTGTTACTTACATTCTGTAGTTACCATATATGACAATAGCTGCTGTTTACATTTTAAAGGATAAAAATCAGCTAGTCAATAAAATGTAATTTTAAACATTTCCGTTTAGGGTTCTATATTATATATAATAGGCACTGTTATATGTATATAATATATATATATATATATTTAAAAATATATGTATATTTATAAGCAAACACAATCAACTGAGTAATAAAAATACATATTCTCTCTTGGCACTATGAAAAGGGCTGAAGAATCAGTTAAGAACAAACAAAAATGGCTTTGTCTCATTTAAAGATTTAAATTATGCAAGCTAATATTTAATAATATCATCAACATGTTATAGAATATGAAGAGAAAGCCCAATTTAAGGCATTAAGCCAAACATTGACCTATATTGACCTATATGTTGACATATATAGGACAACAGTATTTTTTTATAGATGTCAGGTGGGGCATGTTGTGACACATTTAAATCTTACAATAATTATTATCTACTACATAACATTTATTACATTTATTGTTTACACAATACATTTCACCATAAGATAATTAATTGCAATGAGCATATACAGTCTTCTGTCTTCAGTCTCAGCATTTCAAATTCATTAATTCACATTACTGTGTATGGACAAAGGCCTTCGACTGCTAATTTTTCTAATTGTATGTCAGTTTTTCCTTTGTATACCAGTCATGATGTAACATTTCCTCTAAAGTAGGTCTGTTTACTTTTGACGCCTGCATGCACTGGTCAATCAGATCGCCAACTTCTGTTTGAGATAGGTAGAAGAGCCAATTCATTATGTTTGTTTAGTATGACAGTGGGACACAGTACTTTGTCTTTAATAAAAATAAAATATGTCATGTACATATCGTGATCATTTTCAGTGTATTTGCATTCTTAGTTCTCACCTTTGGATACATTGGGCTTCAGTGCTTCAAAACATCCGTTGACCATGAGGAGCAATGCTCTCCCTAAACAATGGACTGTTGTCCACCTGGCCTTGTCGAAGTTTATGAAGCGGAGCTCAGGTGGAGATTCAGTCATGAAGCGACTCCTGGGGTCACACGCTGTTGTTTTCAGAACTCTGGCATTGCCAAAGTCTATCACCTTGATTTGCATGGTATCAGTTTTTACCAGCACATTACCAAAGTGGAGGTCATAATGGACGATGCCACGCTTCAAGCAATAATTTATTGCTTTTATGAGCTGTAACATTATGTCCCGTGCCACTGGTTCACTTAATGCCCCTCCACTGTGCTTAATGAATCTTTCAAGCGTCACACAGGGGTACGGGTACTCCATAACCATGAGGTACCGTTCTGGCTCTTGGACCCAGTCAAACATCTGAACGATGTTAGGGCACAACGGGGGTTTCTTCAATAAGAGATTTACATACACTTCCTGCTCCATATATCTGTCACCCTGGAGGGAAAAGCATGTTATAAATTTTAGTGGACTTGACCTCCGTCCATAGTTCAATTAACAGACATGAATATTTTTTATTGAGATATTCTCTCCATGCTTTGGTCTTTATGAAGCATCAATGCTTTGCTTACAATTTTCAGATACACCTCATGATATCTACAGCTATATTAATTATATTAATGAGCAGTCAAATAATTAAATACATATAAAGTTTGGCCAACTTACCAGAGGAATGCACTGTGCACATTTGATGGCGACCTACGGAAGGGGAAAGAGTGAATTTTCTCCAAGCATAGATAAACTGATTATAAACAAATGCTTTTTTATTGGCCTGCACATAACTGTACTCAGAGGAGTATATGACAATATTGTAAGCATTTTTGATTTAAACAATAGACATTGATCCATATGAAAAGAATATGGCAGTACTTTACCTTTTGGCCATCAGATTTTCGGGTTCCCTCGTACACAGCACCTGCTGCTCCTGCTGAAATCATTTTTCCTGCTTTATACATAGCAGATAATCTTTTTTTGCCTTTAAAGATATATTTTAAAGCTTTCAATTTTCTCAAGAAAATTGAAACTCTTTTGCCCCCCTTTTCCTCTGTGACAGACAGTTTGAGCTGTTTTGGATAATGGTCCTTGATGAATACAGAGGTGTCCAACTCAGGATCAACTGAATGTGGTTCATCTGCCGCCTTGTGGTTGGATGATCCACAAGGAGGTTCAGGATTGGCTAGATGTGATTCATCTGCTGCCTTCAGGTTAGATGGATCACTGGGAGATTTAGGATCAGCTACATGTGATTCACTTGCTGCCTTTATGCTAGGTGGAGCAGGGACCAGCTTCGGGTCAGCTGGATTTGGATAAGGCCCCACTTTGTTTTGTCTAAAGGATTTTATAGTCTTCCATGGATTCCGGAAGAATGATCGAAATCCTTTCTTCCTTATCACATCTGTAAAAAAGATTTTCAAAAAATCTATCTATCTATCTATCTATCTATCCATCTATCCATCTATCTATCTATCTATCTATGCAAATATTATAGTTTTACTTACTTTTTGGGTTGTTTGCCTCAGTTATTGTGGAACAAGCCACAATGTCACCAGTGTCCTGGTTAATGGACCCTTTGACATTTGATGAACTTCCTGGTGGGTTAGTAGTGCTAACCATTTCCAGGCGTTCATCTCTTTTCTTACTGCTGTCATCAGACATCAATGAAGAACCAAAGACCGCTTGGTAGCAGTTCTTGGGCTCTGACTGCATTGTAGGAGGAAAGTCTTTAGACATTGTGTTAAATGTAGAGCTGTTAAACTCTAAATTTAAAGCACTCTGTCGGCAGACTGAATAAATCTCGCAATTGTATGTAGACTGTTGCTCTGTGATTCTCTTCACTCTCCAGATCAGATTATCACTGAACGTCAGACTAGTTGCTCTGTGATTCTCTTTGCTTTCGCTAGGATAGTCACTGAACTGAAGGATTTCTTGGTGCGCAGCGCTTTATATATTAAGTTCTGTCGTTCTATTTTGTGCCGTCATAAACACACGACATAATGCTGCTGTTCTGTGGCTCACTTCATTGTTTTTTTGGCGCCATATAACAGAAAAACTATAAAATATATTATCTTAAATACGGTTCTACTTTTAAAACAATGTCAATTTGCTAAAGCAAACGCAAGTACTTAAATATTTTATTGACAAAAGTTAACAACATTTTTTAAACGACTATTAGAATTCTTCCAGATTCATAAAAATGAAAACAAAAACAGTTCATTTCATTTGTCATTCATTACAAAAATCATTTGTAATTCGTTCTTTGACAGAAACGACAGTTTTTTTCATTTTTTCTTTACCAACCTCGGTGAAAGATGACAGTGGCGAAAAGAATCTCAACAAATACTCGAATACAAACGTATTTAAACCGAATTATTGAAGATGTGTACAAAGATAAGAAAAATCCGCATTGCCTTCGTTTTAAAATAGAACGATAAGGAAAGGTTTTCATTATCCGTTCTCTAATTTCTTTGGTACATTATTTACTAAAATGTGTTTTACCATTTTATGCAAAACATTAAATACTGATTTTGAAATTCGATTTTACAATTACCTGTAAGTGTATTACAACCCGGACGTCCAGGTAACTAAAAACGGACTTGATTTATGTCGGTCCTATAAGGCACATCAGTGGATTGCCTCTGAATTATACCTATAACTTATCAATTATATTCAAATTATATAACTATTATGATATTATTATCATAACACAGCTTTGTTTTACGTGTTTCATATCACTTTTATGTCCCCGCATTATAAAGAATACGTGTATGTAGGGCACATGTATCTGATAAAAAAGCGCTGATCCCTTGAAAATTGCCGAACACCCACGAAATAGCATAAGAGATTCCCAGTTAATTTTAGGAAATAATGTATGTGTTATGTAAAAATAAGAAAGATTAATTTAAATTGAATTGAATTTAAATTAAATGACAAAATAAACGTGTATAATAAATGGATTCAATTTACGTTAATATACATCATTGTTCTGTTGACAAAAAGACCTTAAAACAACACAACATTGCAAAGACCGGTCACAATCCCGTAAGTTCATAATAAATTAAGTCAAGAAATATCACCCACTAAGGTGATATTGGATAACGGTCCAAATTTATTGCACAATGCTTTAAGAAAGAGTGATTTCTCAGACATAACATCCAGTACCAGATATACGCAAGCCAATGGTGAGGCAGAAAGGGCAGTGATGAGCATTAAAGATTTTCTTAGCAATGCCATAGACCCATACTTTACTCTTATGGGAATAACCCCTGCAGAAAACTTTGCACTGCAATTCCAATTAGACTATCAGTGTTGAATCCAGGCTGGATGGACTTGGACTTTGATAAAAACAGCCCTGGTTAAACTGGTTATGACTGATAAAGACACAGACTTGTCATCATGAATTCTGTCATTCATGAGGGTTCAAAGAAAAGCTCAATTATTATTTCTCATATCAGAATGTTAGTGACATGATGTCATTGTTTTTTAAACCAAAACTGCAGGAATGTGCAAAAAAACCTCTGAACACCACTGCTCACATTTAAGTTTAGTGTAGTTTTATAATTTTGAAAAAAAAAACATTTCTAGAGTGTTATGGGTAGTTCAATTCAATTCAATTTTATTTATATAGCACTTTTTACAATGTTACATTGTTTCAAAGTAGCTTTACATAAAAAACAAAGAATAATAATATAAACACAGAACAAATGTCAGACATGTTAATGGTATTATTGCAAATAATATATGTGGGATGTACTGTATAACATACATATATACATACATACATAAAATATATACAATAAAATATTAGACGTTTACAATTTACCCTAGGCTAAGTTAGACATCAGCCGTCTCCCAGCAAGCAAGCCAACAGGGCGACAGTGGCAAGGAACCAAAATTCCAATGTATAGATGGAGAAAAATACCTTGGGAGAAGCCAGGCTCAAGTTTATTGTGATGATTTATAGTTAATTATTGATGGAAAACTGATGGTTCCAACTATATTTGATAATATGTCAGGCACTGGGAAATAGTTACTAATTGCAGCCATAACAGCACACTGCTGTGCCTAAGCAGGGAACAAAATAAAGCTAAAAGTTGTCATGTACATAACGGTAGGTTTACTAAAGAAGTCTATCAAATACTGATGATCTGTCTCAGGGTCATTTCATCCAGTCCCCCACCATCTGGTCTTAGAGTTTGGATCCAGCTGACTACAGGATCTTGGGGAATGAAAGACAGACAGATTTAGTGTGGAGCCAGTACATGTTCTTGTGGGAAATGTTCCTGGTTCAGGTTTACCTAATTAATGCAGCCTAATAATCCCTTAGGGGATTTCAGTAATAAATGACTGTGTAGGCAAGATTAAAGAGGGGGTCTTTAGTCTAGATTTAAAATGACAGTGTGTATCTGCCTCCTGGACAACACTTGGAAGACTATTCCAAAGTTTGGGTGCCAAATACAAGAAGGATCTACCACCAGCACTTGTTTTAAAAATTCTGGGTACTAACAGTTGGCCAGAACCTTCAGATCACAGTGAACATGAAGGTCTATAATAGGAGAGGAGCTTGCTTAAGTATTGAGGAGCTAAACCATTCAGGGCCTTGTAGGTAATAAAATTTTTACGATGCTTGATAGGCAGCCAGTGTAGAGTTGACAAAACTGGGCTTATATGGATATACCTGTTAGTTCTCGTGAGAACTCTGGCTGCTGCATTCTGAACCATCTGGAGTTTTTGGATTAATCTTGCAGGGCAGCCACCAAGTAGGACGTTGGAATAATCATGTCTTGATGTCATGAAAACATGAATTAATTTTTCAGTGTCTGTCGTAGTTTTGATATATTTTTAAACTGCAAAAAACACAGTTTTACAAATATTGGAAATATGTGTTCTATGTTGCTCCGTGTGGAGGGTTTTTGCCCAACAAGTAAAACTGTTTTATCTGAATTTAATAGTAGACAGTTGCTAGTCATCCATGTTTTGATATCGACTATGCATTCTATTAGTTTAGTGAATTTAGTCCTGTTGGGCCTAGAAAAAAATGTATAGAGGTAGCATGTATAAGGTGAAAAGTAGGGGCTCCAAAACTGAGCCCTGTGGTACTCAATATTGTACTTCAGTGATTGGTACAAGACCTCACTCACAGCAACAAACTGGAATCGGTCAGATAAATATGATTTGAACCATACCAGTGCAGTTCCAGTTATGCCAACGCAGTTTTTTTAAGCCTATTTAGTAGAATGCTGTGGTCAATTGTGTCAAAAGCTGCACTAAGGTCAAGTAATACTAAAAGAGAGATGCAGCCACGATCGGCTGACAAAAGCAGGTCATTGGTAACTCTGATGAGAGCAGTCTCTGTACCATGATAACGCCTGGATCCTGACTGGAAATTCTCATAGATATCATTTCTTTCCAGGAAAGAGCATATCTGTGAAGACACCACCTTTTCCAATATTTTTGAGATAAAAGGTAAATTTGAGATGGGTCTGTAGTTTACTAGTTCCCTGGGATGAAGTGGTTTATTAATGAGGAGTCTGATAACTGCCAGTCTGTAAAGCTTTGGGACATATCCCAATTCCCAACACCAATTATGTATTAATAATACTATGTAGAGGGTCTATAATGTTAGGCAGCATCTCTTTTAGCAACCTGGTAGGTATAGGATCGAGCATACATGTTGTTGATTTAGATGCTATGATTTTTGACAGTTCATCCCTATCTATAGTAGAGAATGACTGGAGTTCCTCCTTGGGCAGGTTATGATGCATCATCTGATTTGTTTGTGTCGAAGACAGTTGCATGTTTATGATTTTGCTATTATGGTATTGACAACTGTCAGAAGCAGATGACGCTTTATCTTAAGTTAATTTAGCCACTTTCAAATAGATATCTAGGGTTGTGTTTATTTTCTTCTAAAAGATTTGAAAAGTAGGCAGAGCTGCAGCTTTTTAAGGCCTTTCTATAATTTGAAACATTCTCCTTCCATGCTATCTGAAATACCTCCAGTTTTGTTTGCTTCCAGTTGCGTTTCATTTTCCGGGCTGTTCTTTTCAGAGCGTGGGTATGCTTGTTATACCACGGCGTTAGACTGTTGTCCTTAATCTTTTTTAGTTGCCAAGGTGTTGCTTAGACTAATATGTATACAGACAACCCACCCTGCAGAATCAGGCAGGTAGCTCCACCAACCCTGCACCTCAGTATCGCTGCAGACGCAGCAATGAAACAGATTTGATTATCATGTTCATGTTTTCAGAGGTATCCTCAGCCACAGCCAGAAGATGGTGAAATACGGTATGGGTAGAATGATCATCATGCTGCTCATCTGTATTGTCTGGTTTCCTCTGCTCTTCATTTCTTTGGCCACTGTTCTCCAAACAGTGGCTGGATTGTCATTAACAACCCTGGACGTGTCTGTTACCATCACATTGAGGGACTTTCAGGTACTGTTCCTGGACCCGCAGAATAATGACAACAGTGCAGGAACTGATTCAACCAAAAATCTAAAATACAGAAATTCATTAGCTTACTTTATTTATTGTTTTCTGATTTTCTCAGCCCATGCAATCAATTGTCCAATACAGAAATTGTTCCCTTGCACGTTATGAAATGAATCCTGCTTAGTTGTTGCATTCCATAGTTCTTATATATAATATGACAAAAGCTGGTGTTTACATTTTAAAGAAAAAAATCAGCTATTAGAAGAAAACTGCAATGTAAACACACTTTTTTAGGCAGGCACTGTTATTTACTCTCCAGCATATAGGTACAGAAATATCTGTCAAACTCATATAATTTAAAATGATGAAGTAAACTAAAGTAAACTAACAAAAAATGAAATACCAAAATACTCTTAAATCATAAAATGTTTCATTTAACACTAAACACTATTTACTATTTTCCATCAATGTATCAACATTATATAACAATCTCAGATTTGGATTGCCTGAAAACACTATAGATAATATAACGCTTATATAATACATTTTACAGGGAGGTATACGTCAACCCAAATAAGTCAAGTTAATAAATCAAATAAATCAAGTTTAACCCTCCATAAAGGCCTCTATACGTGTAGTGATAGTGTAAAGAAATATTTTCAGGTGACATTTTTTCTCCTAAATGGTTCTGAAAACAAACATGTTAAAACGCAAACAGCTACAGTCCAGGAATATAGTATTTCAAGATCATCAGCATTAACAAAATCATGCCTATACAATCATGATAAAGTCACTGGCAACAGATGGAATAGGTCTAAGATGCAGTATTTGGTAGAGCATCTCTGAGCTTCAGTACTGTCCTCCTGATCCAGGATCAGAGTTTTAACAGAGACCGCCGGCATACTCATCCTCCTCCTCCACCGGCTGGGAGGCTCCGGCGTTCACACCTGTGTCTCCACTGCCAGCGTTCACTGTTTTTTTCTTCCCTCCTCCAGGCACTTTCAGGCTGATGGCCAGCTTTGCATACTGGAGAACAAGACAAGAAATAATCACAAGAAAGTGACAGCCATAAGTAAAAGTTCAAGTTAAATTATAATAATAAAGCTAAATTAAAGCAGCAATGTCACAAGTTATGAGTCATATCACAGGATTCTCTTAACTGTTAAGAGAATGTTTATGATGTACATCACAAGGCTTCACGTGATAATTCATCTACTAGAATCTTTAGATATTTTATTGCCTATAAAGAAAATTAAAAGTAAAAACAACTGGTACACTTTATCACGGTAAAACGTGTGTGGCTACTATCACAACCTATTGCTTAGTACAAATAGATATAGATTCAAATGGGTAAATAAGCTTCTTTAAATACTAAGGGATATACAACTAGAAAGGCTATGGTAAGTAGTTCTTTACACTACTGCAATATGGAACTTCTTAGTAATACCATACCTGTCAAATTCTACATAAAGTGAGACAAATAAGAGACAAAAAGAGGTTAGAAAGGCCTAAACTTGTATAAAACAGAATAATATTCTGAGGATAAAGACAGTTAATTGCTAGCTTTAATTACATAGTGAAAATCTATATGTAGAAATTCATTTAAATGGGAAAAAAAAGGGTGAAAGCAGCAAGTTGTACATTTAATTTAAATTAAACTATAAACAGTATGGTTTAAATACTTCATATAAAAGTTCTCTTTTTTTGAAAAATATGGGACTTCTACCTTTATTGCTTTAAAAACACGTTATGAGAAACCAAAATGGAATTTAGATCTAATATATTAAAAAAGTGCCACACACAAACAGATCCACAATAGCAGACTCACGTCATTATCCATGTATTTCAAAAGGGGTGAAGTACAGACACGAGACACCAGATCTTCATCCTGCTGATCATAACCCTGCAGAAGCTGCTCCATCGCAACACTGTCTTCACTCCCACTGAATCCTGGGATACTGTAGCTCTCTCTCACACACTTGTCCGCAGCCACGTAATCTCCTCTGTGCAGGTGCACCAGCACTTGTGCGATGGTTTTCTGAGCAAAACAAAACACAATGACTAGTGATAACGTATTTGTACTTGTGAATGCTCTACAGAATTAAAATTCGCTGTTGGGACAAACCTTAAAACAAGACGGATAATTTTCTATTTCTTTGTACATGTTCTTCTCCTTCTGGATTGACACTGCTGCTTCATCATACCTGAAATGATTCATCATGTGTGAATGACAAACTAGAAATGGAACAGAATTATTAAAGCAACTTTAAAAAAAAACACCCAGTTACTTTTTCTGTCTAACAAGAAGTCTTGAGGCTTTGCCAATGAGCTCCACCGCTTGCCGTAATCGCTCCTCATTCTAAGAAATGAAAGATGACAAAAATTCAGTTGCAAATTTATGCTGATTATTTGTCATTTGTCAAAATCATATAAGTTAAAAGCATATTTGGCGGAGCTCCTACCAGACACAACAAGCTTTAAAGATCAGCTCACCTCAAACACAGATGCAGCTTGCTGGTACAAGTTAACGGCTTTAGATAAATCCAAAGGTTCTATTAACCTGCAAATAGTAGGTCAGATGTTTTGTACTCATTTGTGCTGAACAAGAAACCTTAATGACATATAACTTTCAAAATGGCAGCCATTTTGTTCTGTATAAAACAAACGTTTGAAAAATACCCCAAAAATATCTTGCATACAGCTAGATTTTCCATATGTGTGTAAATCACATACTTTCCAGCTCTGTCAAGGGCCATGGCAGCAGTATCTGGTGTACCATTCTCCACATACATCATACTGGCTTTCTCTATATACTGCACTGCTTCAGGGAGTTTCTGCATATCCTAAAGAACATTAAGGCAAAAGGACTGTTCATGAATGTTTATCTTATTTAGGTAAATAATGTCTTACAGTGATATTGTTTTGGGGGACGTGGACGATTTTGCATTCTCCACAAAAAGAGAATGCTAGATAAGACAGATGTGCAATGCTGAGGGTCTCAACTCTGTGCATGAGTGGGGTTGAATCAAAATATATTAACAAAACCTCAATATTTTTTCCATTAATACAAATCATTGTCAATCACTAGAAAATCGTCTGTGTTTGAATTGTCTATGCTTGTTAAATTAGTAAATATTTGTTCTTCTGCAAGAAACACACAAAAATCTTAAGCATGTGAAAGGTTCTCACCTTCAGAATCATGCCGGCTTGCTCAAAGGCCCTGAGAACATAAAATAATGTATTTTTATAAGCAAACACAATAACCTGAATAATAATAAAAATACATATACTCACTTGGCAGCATGAAAAAGCCTGGACAATAAGTCAAGGACAAAAAAACATAGGCTTTGTCTTATTTTTACATTTAAATATGCAGCCTGATCTCTGACAAAGCAAGCATCAACGTGATTGAAAGCTTTTAGAAAGCACAACACAAAGTCCCAAAAGATACGTTCCGTTATTGGTGTGTGCCTCGGCCTCCTGTAAATAAGCATCTTTCGCCTGTTCAAGTTGTCTGGCGTTTTTGAAGGCAACAGCTGAGGTGAAAAAAAAAATCAACGGAAGATATGTTATAGATCAATTGCCCAGAGTCATCGACGCGCTTTGAATATAAAGTGAGTCTAAAAGGAGCAGCCGGTGATCAACCCACCTGCTTTGGCATATTCTGATGCGGCACTGTCATAATCAGGCTTCCACTTCATAAAACTTGTCTTTAAACTGAATTTTACAACAATATATAAACAGTTACGCTTATACGGCCCCTTAGAATTTTAGGCAAAATGTTAAAATACGTAAAGGTTTTAAGGCGTAAATGCATCTTTTTGCTGATGAACAAGAGCTGTAAATCGTAGTATTCACAAAGTAAATATTCAAGCATCCTGCATTACTTACTATTTTTCAGCCTTGGCGATATGCTCATGAGCTTCATTTATTTTCTGAGCCATGGTTTCAAATCAGCCCTTTAAACATAAATAATTGTAAATAAATGACTCGGGTGGTTCCTGCTCCAACGCTGCCCACATCAGCTGATGATGACACTGACATTTACTTCCGGGTTAGTACGTCTGACGTACAATAGTGCGTAAATGTTGTTGATCTCCTCCAGAGGGCACTTGGTGGCTCACAGAGCCCAAGTGCTTTGTCTGATTGCAAACATGCGTGATTAACTTTCCAGAAATAGTCATTTTATGTTATAAGAAATAACCTAAGAAATCTGTAGAGAAAGTAGAACGCAAATAAATACTCCAAGCCAACCCAATATTTTTGGTGATTAGATTTTAACTGTGTTATAGAATATAACATAACTATAATATATAAAACTACATTACAAAATACACACCCATGTGTTGATAATTTAGAAAAAAATACCAATACGTATTACATTGTTGGCATTTCTTTAATAAACAATTGCCAAAGGGAAAAAAAATCTTATTACAAAAAAGACATTGCTTATCCCCTTTTTGACTTCATTAAATGTCTCTTTCAATTTTACAATGGCTATAGACAAGAGCTGGTGTTGAACCGGTGAGGAAACACAGCTTTGATCCAATCACTCTTTCAGTAGATACACCAATTCCAACACACCTAATCACACAAGTGCTACCAGTCTCTGTGGAGTCCTTTAAGAGCCCCTCCAGTGAATATAACCTTGTGACAGAGCCCATAAACATTAAATCATAAAGGAGAAAAAAAAGATTGACAGAGAAAAGGAAAACTTACATTACTGGTCATTTGCAACATGTGCAGATACAGCACATAACTCCATTCACACCTTGTTTTCACCTACTTTATTCAGTAGTGCAAAACATTGTAATACTAGTCTGTCCTTATGCAATTAAAGGAGACACTAAGGTACAGGTCATAAAAACACTTACCCTGGCATGTTAAATGCACACTCAAAAAAGGTACAATTTTAATTTAAAAGACAGCAGTAGAATAAGATTACAAAACCAACTGGAGGGAAAACACAAACAGCTCTATGAAATGCTATGAGTGGGAAATGAACAATTCCCCTCCCAATGCAGCTTGTCCCTCCAGTTGTAACCCAAGCTGTTACTTGAGTGCCCTCAGACACCGTATTATTAGAAATGTTACAAATCAAGTGAGCTTTTACGCCACTTAATGCTGGCATGAGGGCAACTACATGTGTCTTTTAGAGTCTTTCTTTTCTGAGGCATTCATTAGTTCATTAATGTGTTGCTTCTGCACCAGTCAAAAAGGGAGTCCTCTGCCCCTCAGTGCCACTGTGTTCACATGGGGAACATACCCGAGTGGTAGGGGTGGTGCCCCTGATTGGGATGGCGAAGTCCAGGCCTGCCCTGGAGGGGGTGGGGGTACAGAAGGGGGTGGGGGCCCAGGGCCCACAGGCAGTGGGCTGTGATTGTACTCAAAGCGGTGGTCCTTGTCTCCACTGAAAACCATGCTGCCACCTCCGCCAGCACCACCTGTGCTGGCTGCCCCAACATGAGAAAATGTCTCTGGGGCAAGAGGTGGGTGAGGGGGCATTCCACCTCCCATCATGTGGCCGAGGTAGCGATCCGTAAAGCCTGCATGGGGAAAGGGCGGAGGTGGCCGGCTGTAGTCTGCCCCGTACCCATGTCCGTCTGTGGGCCTGGGTGGGGGTGGATAGTCAGGCTCTGGGGGTCTAGGAGCTTCTGAGGCTACTGAAGGTGGCAGACTTGGTTTAGGCTCAGAAGCCTGTCGATAATCCAAGTCTGCACAGGGAGGTGGTTCTGGAGGTTCTGGGGGTCTCTGGTCAGGTGGCAGAATGGACAGAGAGTCTAAAACCCTGGAGGATGATCCACCACCTTCAGCCGCTGAAAACAAAAACATCAGACGTTCACAATGTGTTGTAAACCTAAAAGACCCTATTAAATGTTTTGTAAAATATTAATTATTTTCTTTCACAAATGTATTGTTTCGCTTCAGAAAACAATTGAGTTGTATGTATTCTTTTATGATGCATGTTTGTGCTTTTATTAGCTTCAAAACCTCAGGCATTGTTTAATGGCATTACAGAGCCAGGATAATATTTAATAAAACTTCAACTGTGTTCATCTGAGGTCATATAATATAGAATATAATATAAAGTCATATAATCCTAGAATGGCATGAGATTGAGTTTTTATTCAACCGTCACAAGTCCAACTCTCTAACCAGTAGGCCACAACTGCCCTCCTAATACTATATACTATTACAAACTCTTACAAACTTTGCTTAATGTTTGCTCTCATTGCATGGACAAAAGTAAAAACACTTGACTGACTATGGGGGGATTGAAGTGGTTGTCAGGGCATTACTATGCAGTTACTAAGGTGTTTTAACACACTGCTGTGCTATCTCCTTAATTATTATTTAAAATACCTGCATATATCTGTTAAAAGTATAGTTTATATATCCCAATAAATCACAATAAACAAAGAGGAAATGATGTCATTAGTTACCTGGAGATACAGGGCTGGGTTCAGGTGGCGGCTTGATATCTGGTGGCAGTGGGGGTGCAGAGCTGCCACCTGCTGCACTGGAGCTGCCACCTTCTGCACCCTCAAACCCAGTGACCTCCCCTGGAGTGCCTTGCTGGACTTTAAGAAGTTGAGCAAGAAGCATGGTGACAGCAGTCTGGGTAGCTGTGGCTGAGGCCTCTCCCTCAGGTTTGCTTGGCTGCTGGGGGGTGGGGGGTGAAGGGGGCTTCGGCATGGGAGGGGTGCGGGGAGCTCCACCCCCTGCTGGAGGAGGTTGAGGGGGTTTGGAGACCCTGGGGATTGGAGGTGGTTCCGGGGGTCTTTCGGACTCCAACGGGCCAGGGGGCAAAGCCTTGGTAATCTGCTGAAGCGTCTCTGGGTTCATCTTAAAACCCATGGTCTGGGCAAAATGTGCTGAACCCACTGGGGTGCTCTTGGACTGGAAGAGGTTCAAGAGTACAGCCAGCTGTTCTTGAGTCAGTTGTGAGTTGGGAGCTTTGGGGTCTAGAAGAAAGATGACAAGTAAAATTTCACACGGTTCTCAAACTACAATAGTAGAATAGTACAAGTCTTTCCCATCAATAAAGCCAGGAGACACTGAAAGGGATTCCGTAACCAATCAATAAATAGCTTACTGCTAGATGTTTAAAGTCCATTTCTGTGTCAGCGAACTATGACAGAAACAGTGGATAGTGAGTGCTGGGATACAACATGGCTTTCTGCATGCCTAAACTAATTTCCATTTAAAAAACAAAATGATATGGTATCTACATGTGATGCTGGCTCTCTGTGAAATTTAGGACTAGGATAACTTTGACTCATTTTTTATACACTGTGTACTTTAGGTATCACATAGTTTAATAAAAATAGTATCATCATATATTCTCAACAAAACAACTTGGGTATGTGTGTGTGCAAAAGCATTGGTTAAACATGACTGATAACAGGATGATTAAGCAACAGGTTCCTTAAGCATTTCTGTTGCTGTTCTTATCCAGCACGGCTGCAGCAAAGCAATGCTCTGACCTTTGTGTCCACCAGCAGCAGGGAAGCCCTGTGGCGTGTTACTGCGGCTGTCATCAAGCCCCAGCTCCTTCCGAGGGGCTTTTGGGGCAGTTAGTTCCTCAGGTATCTGCTTCTGTCTGCGCCGTTTCTTACTCCACAGTTCATGGCAGTCCTGCCACAGAGGAAGACTAGAGACAGAGGGAGAAAGCGGGAGACAGAGGGAGAAAGCGAGAGACAGAGGGAGAAAGCGAGAGACAGAGGGAGAAAGCGAGAGACAGAGGGAGAAAGCGAGAGACAGAGGGAGAAAGCGAGAGACAGAGGGAGAAAGCGAGAGACAGAAGTGTCACAGGGTATAAATGTAGTAGTTAACCAAGTTATTTTAACTGTAAATGTAAGTCAAAAATAAAGACAGATATGTGAAGCTCACAAAACTCTTATTCCTTAATTTTCTCTTATTTGATTTTGGGGTAAAATGTGACCTGGATATAAATTTTACAGTTCACCAGGTTATCAGTCTATTGCAAATAATCTTAACATGACCAAAAATTGCCCCATTAATAAGCTGGACTGTTTGTGTTTCTAATACAGAGATTTTAAGAGAGTTTAAGTTTAAGGGAAGTTTAAGATAAAGCACACAGAGTAAAAACAAACATACTCAGGTGGGGGCATCTTGGCTGGGTCCACATCTTTGAGGAAATCACTGTTGAGCGCTTGTTCTGCAGTGCAGCGCTTGCTTGGGTCCAATGCTAACATATAGTCAAACAAATCCAGGGCCATCAGAGGAATACTGGAACACATAGACAAAACAGTTCAAAACATAGCATTTTAGGTGTGCTTAAGTCTTAATGTCATTATGTTCATAAAAAAAGAACTCATGAAAGTCAATACAATGTCTTCACCACCAATGGGAAACTGGTATTACCAGAGAGGTCTGGGCTCAAATTCTTAAACGATGGTGGAAGCAAATTAGTACTGATCAGAGTAATTGTGAAAGTTGACTATATAATTTATTTAGGATGCATTAAAAACACTTGGGTTTATAGGCTAGTGGGTTTATAAGGTCCCAGGTTTGTGCCATAAAAATACATCTATCATTCTGATTTCCTACATTACCTATCATTAATAAAACAAAGTATATTTTACTGCAGCAGCTTTATACTGCAGTAGCACTTTGAAAGTATTACAAATTTGTTAGCAAGTAAAAAAATCAAGATATTTCAGCCAGAACATATTACTTCCACATCACATTGTGATTGACACTTCTTAGCTTGTAAGTAGGAACTTCCTATGAGAACATGAATGCAGCATAAACCAAATATACAAGCATATCCATAACTATATTACCTATTTTTATACACATATAAAGTGAGTATATATTACTGTATATGTATACAGTATACACACTCACACACACTGATTTG